>MNCI01024657.1:224739-278205 GCA_015680685.1 Gnetum montanum
GTTGTTTGTCTTGATGGAGAATAAAAGTAAAATCAGGCACATACTCATCAGGATGAGTATATGTCACCTTAGATTGCTGAGGACTTGGCTGATTTTGGTTATGCGTATGATGCTGATTGTCTTTTATGTTAACCTTAGGTGAGTTAACCTTATGAGAAGAAGCCATTTTATTGGTGTGCTATTCACCATTATATATGTTCTTATTTAACGAATTAACCCAAAGGTTCGTTAAGGCTCATAACGATGTGAAAGATTTCCTAATGTTCTAATTGGCATACAAACACTTAGTCCCCGGCAATGGTGCCAATGATGAGTGGCGAGGTACCCCTACACTCAACCATACGAAACGAGCATAGCACATGCGATTCGGTCGAACTCCGTAGACTAAATGCCTAAACGCCGTAAGGAACACTTGGGGTTAATTAATCGTTGTCTTCCCAGACTTACTTGTTGTTGTCACGGTGTATGGTTAAGTAAGTCCGAGGTATATGATTTTTTTGGTCTTTTCTGGTTTATCTCCTATGCTAAAGGGTGAAGGGTTGAGAGACTAAAACTAATTCTAACTACAGCACTAAGTCCTAGCGTCAGCATCCGTTCCCACTTGCCGTACACACCCTGAACTGTGCAACTATGGCTACCAAATGCTAATCGTTACTGGGATTACTACACGTAACGCACATGCTCGAAGCGGTCATACTGAGGCACCTAACTAGCCTAAGTGTGACAAGCAGCCGATTCCTTGACTAGCCGTACACATCTGTAGATGCTCGTAATCAAGTCGTACTTGTCCCATGTTCTAGGAGGTAAGGATGAGAGAATCTAATCGTGATGAGTAGCCAATTCCTTGGCTAGCCGTACACGTTCGTCAACCCTTGTAACCAAGTCGTACTCATGCCGCGTTACTAGGAAAGTAATAAATAACATTAAATAAACCTATCCATGCACTGCAAGGTTTATCCACAAAGCTCGTCTTTATTGCTGTACACAACTTCCGTTCAGGTACAAAGCTGCTCGAATAAAGAACCGTTCACTTGGGGGACTCCTACTGCGGGCACATGGAAAATATTCTATCTCTGTGGTGATCAATCTGCCAGAGCTTCGCTACTTTACGCTTAGGATGTCAAATGAGGGGAGTGCCACCTCTTATTTATAGATTTGGCGGTGGACCACGATATCACATACGCGATATCGCAGGGGATGACGCGATATCGCGTACGCCATATCGCAGGGAATGCGATATCGCAGAGGCTGCGATATTGCGGCTTGTGCATATCGCGTCTCATTAGAGAGCTATGTAGACCCAAGAATGTAGAGGAAAATCACTAGGACCCAAATATTAGAAATAAGAGGGTTCATCCCTATGATAAGGAAAAAGGGGTAGTTAACGATGAGATGATTTCACAACAAACCTTGCTAATGCAACAATCTATTGTTGAACTTTAGGCAAGTCTAGATAAGATGTCGAAATGGATAAATGAGAAAGTTACAACTTGTGTAGGAATTGTAGAGGAGAGAGTAACGCAAAAGAAAAATAAAAAATCAAGTGATCACAACAAAATGAGGAAAAAGAACCAAGAAATAGCGAAGAAAAATTATTGACAAAAAGGGAAAAATAGTTGTAGAAGAAGAGGCTATAGACTTTATCATAAAAGGGGATGATGGATGTGACATCTACCTATATGACCATCCAAAGGGTTATTGCTCAATCATGTTACATCTACATGAGTATTGGATTTTTACATTGAATCTCAAGTTCATACAAAAGCAAATGCCTAGGAAGTTACCTTACTCACAAGGTAATTATAGACAGTCCTACAACCAACTGTACTATCCTAGTGGGACTTCTTATCAACCTCAAAACTACTATCAATTGCAGTGGCAAAACCCATAGTTGTGGGGGAGGCCATCATCAAATCAACACAACCCTTATTAATAGCTGGACCAGTTTGGATACTATGTTCAACAACCTATTTCCTTAACTGGTTCTACTTCCTCTACCTCAAATCACTATTACCAATCTTGTAAGTATCATCAACCCACAAGATCTTCTATGAGATCACCACCTCACACCTCTTACCCTCCATCATATCCTCAATATTCTCATACTCACCTCCATCACATGTCACGACTAGTAACACAAGAAGGTTTAGCACCACAACATCAATGAAAGAATGCCACTTATGCTATGAACATACATGGAAATGATAATGCTAGTAGATGTCAACCATAACCTTAGAAATGTCCTTTTCTTAGGATAGTTCCCACACACAAGTAGAAAACACATAGACCTATTAGCACATCAAAACCAGCACAAGGCCAATATGGTGCAACACCCTTCCTTGTTGAAACAATGTCTCCTAATCATACGCAAAAGCCAACAATCATCACCACTCCAACATAGGTTAGAATTGATGAGCACATCATTATGGAGAGACAGATCCCCCCATGCAACATTAATAATGATAAAGGATGCAGTTTTGGGTCAGAAATTCAAAATATGAACATAATCTACAACAAAGTTAAGGAACAAGTGTATGGGCAAAAACTAGTCTATGTAGTAGACTCTAAACTAGAAGACACCTAGTGTTTTGAAAATGAGAATATAAAATTGTTTTAAAGATGCATGGAAGAAACTACTCTGCTTATTAGTTCTAGACTTAAGAAAATAGACTAAACAAAGTACTTAGACACAGATATCTTACACTTTGATTATACGTTAGAAGAGGATATTAAACACAGAGACCTAGGAATTAAGATAGAAAATCAAGAAGAAGAAGCAAACACATCTAGACCTCCAAAAATGGAAATCCCTTCAAGTCTAGATGAAGATAAGTATCTAAATGATCCAAATGAGACTATCACCAATGTTAGATGAGCTACCACATGATTGATTAAATTAGTAATCATGATAGATGGGAAACTGGTGGTGTATAAACACGGTATTATGTGGTCCATCTCTTGAATGTGTGGCCATAAGATTAGTCATGGGGAAGATACTTCATCCTAGTTCAAGAACTAATCAGTGCTTTTCAATTTTTTGTTTTATAATTTTTTATCATTTTCATATTTTTTCCAATATTTTTTGATTCTTAATTTGTTTTCCATTTCCTAATATTTTTCTTTTCTTTATATTTTTCTCTTTTCGTAAGTGATTTTCTTTATGTTTATGCATGTCGTTTAAGCTTTCATTAATAAAATTGCCAAGTCATGATGTAGAAGTCAATGTTATGTGTTGGGTTTTTATACTATGGTATCAAGATGATTGGGTAAGTAATTGTGTAAAGTAGTGAGACCACCTCATCCATCTCTCTAGTTATCTAAATAAAATGTCTTTTTCATGGAAAAAATTTGGTTCTTCTTTCATGAAACTAAAATTAATCAATGATCATTGTACCTTGAAGAAAGAGGAAACAATTAAGCAAGAATGGTAAAGGTGTGACCTCAAGGGGATTTGTTGGGTTCTCTTCTTGACTTTGTGTGGTTTATGAGTTCTTGAGGAATGTATCATCACTCCTTCATTAACCAATAAAATAGGAAGTTATGTCTTTGCATGGTGTGGTTCCCATTCAAAAAGAATTATTTTAAATAAAAAAAACCAAAAAAATGAAAAAATGAAAAAATGAAAAAAATAACTAAAAAAAAATAAAAAGAAGAAGAAAAAAATATATAAAATAATAATGAAAATTTAAAGAACATCCCTTAGACACAGTAATGGGCTACAAGCACTAGTTATGGGGTTGGGAAGACATGTTACCCATGCCTGAAGGCACCTCTCTAACTAAGGCCCGTCCTTCCTTCTTCTCTTTTTGGAGATATGATTGTTTTTTGAGGTGGTTATGGACTCATGGTGGTTGGTAGGAAGACACACATCAATGTGAGATCATTGTTCATGGTATGGACTTGGTCTGAACTTGGATGGATAGGTTTGCTAATCATTTTAATCACATTTTTCACAAGAACCTATTGTGGACATGGTTAAGTACCTTACATTCCGATCTCTGCAATCCCTTCTCATTCCATCATTCACCTCACTGCTACATGTGATTATAAATCTTTTGGTTTTGTGTAGTATAGTGTAGCATCCCAACAATGATAGCTGTGTGTTGTTTGGAACAAAGGCATGGTCGATATTTAATTTCTCAAGTGCCCACGAACATCTATAGAAGTGGTTATGTAATGGCATTATGGCAGGAGCTTGCTTTGGGAAGAACCCACTTGCATAATGTTTGTTGAGCATGACTTTGAACTAACCTTCACATCTTCCAAAACATTAGTGATAGTTTCTCTAAATTTATGCATGATTTTGGGACTACTTTTGATCCATTTCATTAATTTTTCCTACTTTTCTATTTCCATATCCATTAATATTTCTTGGGTATCTTTTGAATTAGACCTTTGGTTTTAGTTGTTCGAAAACTTCTATGCTTCCAAAGTTATGCTTATTAGTCATGGGGGCTAGGGATGTTGCTTTGAAAATTTTCTAACATCCTATTTTCGAACATCATGATAAATAGTAGTAATTGATCAAAATAATGTGAACAACTTGATGATTTTAGTTACCTCATAGCGTTGGGCATAGTATGCTGTCATTACCTTGTTCTTAAACACAAACTAAGGGATCCAAAAAGGGTTAATTATTAAGGAATATTTACCAAGACTAATGTTGATCCTTTGGTGATTATAGGTGATGCTAAAAGAAAAGCCTAAGGAAGAAGGTCTTTTGTTAGACACAAAAATGAAGGCAAGAGAGGGACAACAAAGGATATGCCCATGGACAAATCATAGCACATACAAGATAGCAGCTCAAGCATCACATGTTTGCTAGATCCATGGGATGATGAGAAGAAATTCTAGTCTATCCTTCAAGAATGTTCTACATAAGCAGAGAAGCATGAACATAACAATCAAGGTTGGAAGTCTGCCACCACTAGTGGCAACAAGAATTCAGCAAATTTTTAAAGACCTATGCACAATGTGTAATCTTCAATTTCTATTTGATCTTTTTGTTACTTTGTCATTTTATATGTATCCACTGGAATAAAATTATGTAATGCGGCACTCAAAGTCAGTTAGTAGTTAGCATCAGTCAATAATCCCATACCTTCTCAATATTTTGTAAAGGACTTGTTCCTCCATTTGTTCACTTGAGCACAAGTTTTCATTCAGTCATGGGGGTATGATGAAGTCTATTTTATCTGGCTCTAATATCAAATATTGGATATCGAAGCTCTGATATTGAATACCCAATGATATCAAGGCCTAAGATGCAATGTCAAATATCCAATATCATGGGATGTATGTCAACCTATAAATATATTCTTTTACCAGTAAAGTAGCTAACTCTTGCAGTTTTATTCTGTAGTCTTAGAGAATAGTCAGTGAATGCTTGTAGTGTGGATCTGAGTTAGTTGTATGATGTCTTATTCAAGTGGCAATGTACCTGGACACATTCCATGAATGGTAATAAGATCGAGATTTATTCTTATTCATTGCACCACTTTGACTTAGATTACATTTACTTTCCATGAAATTTACTTTTCATGTACTTAATATTTACATTTCCATGCATATTAATGAATTGGTGGAATGAGCACACCTAGTTTCAAGTGTAAACATGTATTTGCTTAGTAACCCCAACAACGTCATTATTTGGTTCACCCAGTAGCATACTGCTTGGTAATCATAGTAGTGGATATGTGGGGAGAACGGTGACATTGCAGCAGAATTGATGAGGCGGCGTGTCTGTCCATTAGGCCTCTGCGACACAACCTTAGCGAAGCGACCAGGGAGGATGAAGTGATGCGGATGGTGAGGTGATGTGGTGGAACAACAGTTTCGATAGCATGGCCAGTGTGGGACGTAACTACGCAATGGCAATGAGGGTGGGTTTCTGTTTTGTGGGCCTCGTGGTGGAAGGGAGAGAATGAGGTGCACGGTTCATGATTGGGATGATGGGAGACTAGATGGCTAGGCGATAGCACCGAGGTTTCAACAGTTTCAATTTGATTATTGTTTTGCTATCGGCTAGTCAAGATTCACTGTATTGTGAGGAGGGATAGGGCCCATTCATGGACGATGTTGCCCAACAAATGATGGTCTAGGAACCTAGTAGTGATATCACTTGGTATGCCCAATAGCATGTCAACTTGGTAATCCCAATGGAAATTGTATTAGCTTAGGATGTGTACGAAAGATTGAGAATAAAGGCTTATTGTCATTAGGCTAGTCTAGGATTTATTTTCATTACTTATTAGATTTAATATTCAATTTTATATTTTAATTTAGCTTTCTTAATGCATAACAATATCATATTATATGTCTCACTTTTAGTTAAAGCATACACATTAAGCAATAACTAACTCAAGTGGGAAGATAACAATCAACATGCAATTTATGATTTGTATGATGTACAAGTTTATTGTATAAGAGCTCAATAATTTATCTATTAAGAAACTTGATATTCTTAAAAGATATGTACATAGAAATAATTGACTAAACATGCCTTTTTTTACGCAGGATTGATTTTCGACATATTGACATCACTAGTAAGGGAAATGATAGAAACAACATTTGGGAGACTTGGAATGGACCATTGTAAACAATGATCTTATATGCTCATTGAATTTATTACTATTCTAATTTTACCTTCATCTTTCATCAAGATGAATAGTTTTGATGGAGGAACATGTAAGAAAATATTGTGTTAATACCTAACCAATTAGATCTATCTGTGCTTCACTTTGTACTTATAAGATATAGTTTTGCTTGTAGCTATGAAGACTATTAAGTTACTAATGAGCGGTGAGGTACCCCTATGCCCAACCATATGAATAATAGGCATTCATGTGTGATCCGGTCAAATTCCACATACTATAATTACTAAGTACACTAGAGCTAAACAGTGTGTACATCTTGTCCATTTGTTGTCTTCTCAATCTTACTTGTGGAATGCAATTGTACGGTTAAGCGTGATTGAGGCATAAGATTTTTATTATTTTGTGTTTTATCAAATTACTTGCCTAGAACAAGAATAAAAGTAAGAGTGATTAAATGCTAAGTAAACTACGGTCTAATCTAACCTAACACAAGTAACCATTCTCACTTCCCAGACACATCCTAAACTTTGTGTAAACACTACTGGGTTGTCAAACACTAACTATTTCTGAGATACTAAGTGTCACACGTATGTTCGAAGGGGTCGTGCTTGTGTATTTTAATGAGTTGCTTGATTAATCAAAATTAATTATTGCATAAATAACATTAATGTAAATTACATGAAATTACAATAGATAAATGCATAAGAAAGAAAGTCTCAAGTGTTGCAAGGAATGAATCAAAGAGTTCATATTTATTGCCAACACAATGGTGTGTTTAGGTACATCAATGGTTGAATAAATATCTGTTCACACTTAGACCTCCTGCTACGAGCACTTGGAAAGTATTCTAACTCTAAAATGAACAAACTACAAGAGTTTCGCTACTTGATTTCCAAAAGAACTACTTTCAATCGTGCATCCGAGTGCTATATTTATGGACCCAGGAGTAGCCCTATGATATCAAATGTACAATATTGCATCTTGGGCCGCGATATCACGTACCCGATATCATGTACTTGATATTATGGCCACTTTGATATCGGAGTGTATGAAAAAATGTGATTTATCATACCCGCATGACTGAATGAAAACTCATCCTCGAGTATAGAAGAAGAGGAACAAGTCCTTTAAAAAATATTTTAGGATGTGTGGACTATTCGACTAACATGCAGAGTGACACGAGAGGATAGAAAAATACAAAAGTTCCTGAGCATACAACATTACAATTGTGTACAAAATTGGGTGTTCATGACAATAGGAAAGAACCCCCTCGAATCCAATGGACATCCAACCCCTTTTGGCAACAGAAGAATGAGGGAGAGGTAGAAGAGATCCAGTAGTCATGAACAATCATTTGCAACTAATATTGTTGCATCCTCCTTGGTGAAGACAATCCTACTTCCAATCCATGCTTCCCACTGCAATCACAACAAAATCAAGGATTAGTATATAAGGTATAACATATAGTGGCTGAATACCTTGTCTCATTAGTGATTTTCTCTAGCCGAGTTGTGATTATGATAGATTGGTTGCTTAATAGTGTTAGTGGGAAGACTGATGAATGGGTTAAGTATGAGAAGCGGTCCATAAAATTTAGAAAAAGTTGAACACAAGGAATACTGGAAAGAGGGTATTCATAGCAAATAAAAAGAAGGAGCTCATTAAAAATAGTTGTGAAGGTGTGTACAATTGGATGGCATAGATGGGGTAAATAATAAGAATTTGATTGTAATAATGTCTAAGGGTCAAGAACTTAACTTAATCACACCAAAAGATATGAAAGTGGGTCCTCCCAAAGTAGGCATAGGCCTTTTATGCCCTTGCATAACTTCAAACCAAGGAGTCCATGGACTCCATGGATGATTAATGCTTACAAAAAGTTAAGTACAAAAACCCAAAGGTAACTGACTGAGAAACCCGACACATCAAACTAGAACATTAAATCAAAACATGAAACCAATAGTGAGGTGAGGCATGAAAAGCATATATGGATGATAGAGAGAATGGAATGGAGTTCCTAATTATGGTCACATGAAGTCCCTTGTGGATTTTGTGATAAATGACTTGGTAGGATCCATCCTTAGTCTAGACCAAAACCAACCACTTTCAGTGACTTCGTATTGACATTCTAAGGTTAGTCCATTCCCTAAGATACAAGAATGCTTCCACAAAATAATCACTATTCTAAATTGGAGAGAAAGTAGGAAGTGAGAAAGGGCCTTAGTTAGAGGAGACAAGACAAGTCCCATAACTAGTGCGTGTAGCCCTTTTATTTGGTCTAAGGCGTGTGCTTTAAATTCCCATGTTTTTTTTGAATGGGAACCACACAATGTAAAGACCCATGCATTTTCACATTTATTTTGTCCAAGGGGTGTGCTTTGAATCCTTGTCCTTTTTTTTTTTGTGATGATGACCACATCTTGTAAGGACTTATTTGACTTTCTATTGTGAAATGACATGAAATGGTGAGAAGCTCACGAGAGTACTCCTACACATAGAAAAATAGAAAAGCATGAAGAATACCACATCCCTTTGAAGCCACACCTTGTCCAAACCTTTAATTCCTTCCTAATTCTAGAAACTACATGAGTCACTAATTTATTAGATTTGCATTAATGAAGAAGGGATTGCATGTTTCCAAAATAAGGAAAACCATAGAGTATGTGGATGGGTGGATGATGTGGACTCACTACCTATTACATGAAAGGAAACCATGTCCCAGTTGTTAGTAATGACATTCGAAGTCAAAAACCAGACATTAGCAATCAAATTACAAATGAAACATACCACCATTGAGTAGCACATTACCATTGTACTTGACACCTTATTAGCAAAGAGTAGAGAAACACATCAAACACAAGAATATATATAAAAGAAAGTAAAAGATTATGTAATAAATATCAAATATATTAATGATGGTGTAAAACAAAAAATTAGAAAAGATCAATAACTTGAAAAACAAAAATATGTAAAACAAATATGTAAAATAAAGAATATGAAAACAAAAATATGTAAAATCAAAAATGTGTGAAACAAAAAAGTCAAAAGACTAAGGAGTTGCATAAAGTGTTAGTATGGGTGGCCATCTCCCCCATGATTGAGTTGGAAGGGGGAGATCTGAAAGATTGAGCATGGTTTTCCATCTATCAAGGTGTCTTTTGAGTTGGTTGGCTTGGGCTCATGGAAAGGTTTCACTTGTTGGATGTTGACTAATTGTTTCTTGTTTGGGTTGTCAAGTTTGTAGATGATCATGGCCCTAGATGAAAAAGTCCCACCAATAATATCAGGTCCTTCCCACAATGTTTGAAATTTGGTTCGTTGGGGTACATGTGTAGGATTCCAATAGAGAACCTTGTCTCCTAGTTGAAACTTGACTTTTCTTATTTTGAGGTCATGGCATTTCTTATTGAATTCCTTATGCATTTTGTTGGATGACAGGGCCATTAATCGATTTTCATCTAGCAAGTTGAGGTTCATTAATCATTCTTTCTGTGCTAGAGTTAGATTTAGGTCAAGGTCACAGGCTATAGAGAGTGTACAGAGCTCGGATTGGATGGGTAGCATTGGTAGTTTTTCGTACACGAGCTCATAGGGATAATAATCTATGGGAAGCTTCCATGTGGAGCAAAGAGCATCATTTAATTTGGTGCTCTAGTCTCTTCGGTATTTGCTAATGGTGCACATTAAAATTTTTATAATCTCCTAATTAGTGACCTTAGCTTGACCATTGGCTTGGGGATGATATGGTGTTGTGAGTTTATGCTCAACCTCCAAGCGTTGGATCAATTTTTTTGGAAAGTGGCACCTATAAAATGAGTTCCATTATTAGAAATTAACACACGAGGAACACCAAACCTATTTATGATATTTTTTTATACAAATTCAACAACAGTGGTGGATGTATAATCGGTGATGGCTGCTGCTTTTGCCCACTTGGTGCAATAGTCAACTGCAACTATTATAGATGCCTTTCCATTCGATAAATGTAGGATAGGACCCATAAAGTTAATGCCCCAAATATTAAATGGCTCAAGAGGTTGAATCCATTATTTTGGCCCTTTCATTCGAGTTGTCATTCCACCATCCCTTTGGCAATGATCATAAGTGTGGACAAATTGGTATGCATCCCTGAAGATTGTTGGCCAATAATATCCTGCCATGAGGACTTTTATGGCTGTGCATCTCCCAACATAATGGCCCCCAAAAGGGCCTTCATGAGCATCCTCGAGAATGCATAGTTGATTTGTATCAGGGACACACCAATGTACTAGGTCATTGGGATAGACTTTATAAAGGTTTCCATTAATTTCCATGAAATGCTTGACTTGGTGAAGAAACTGTTGTTTCTTTCTAGTGTCCAGCCCTATGGTAGTTCTTTCTTGAGCAGATAAGTGAGGATGGTGTCATACCATTTTGGTTCATCAGGCATTTTTGCATTAATAGCCTCTACAAGGAGATATTTTCCAAGGAATTGATCAGATAAGGGGCTCTGTTTCTCCTTGTCGTCCCATCTGAGTTGCGATAAGTAATTTGCAACCACATTCTCCACATCTTTTTGATCTACCATTGTGAAATTAAACTCCTGCAAAATCACGAGCCATCATATGACATAGGGGCTCACCATTGGTTTATTCATTAGAAATCGAATGACACTATGATCTATGTGCATAGACACTTTATAGCCAAGCACATAGTGCCTAAACTTCTCTAAGGTGAACACCATTGCCATCAACTCCTTTTCTGTGGTGGTGTAGTTTAGCTATGCACCTGCAATGCTCTAGCTTATACAATGAATTTAATATGGATGTTTTTGATCATCCATCTATGTAAGCATTTTCCCCAAAGCATAATTTGGTGCATCGGTCATCACATGAAATGGTCTAGACTAATCAGGTGCTTGTAGGATTGGGGTTTCAACCAACTTTTGCTTCAGTTTTTGAAATGCTATTTCACATGTGGAGGTCTAGATGAATGATGCATCCTTTTTTGTTAATTCCACCAATGACTTGGAAATTTTGGAAAAATTCTCAATGAAGCATTGGTAGTAGCCAATATGACCAAGAAATGACTACACTTATTTAACTATTTTGGGTTGGGGGGTTATTCCTTGGATGACCCTTATTTTCTTAGGGTCCACCTTCATTCCTACTTTTGAAATATGGTGTCCCAAGACTATGCCTTCTTGGATCATAAGATGGCTCTTTTGCCAATTGAGCTGGAGGTTTGTTTCAACACATCTCTTCAACACTTACTCAAGATGGTCCAGGGATTGCTTGAACATAGCTCTGTAGGTAGAAAAGTCATCCATGAAGACTTCTACCCCGCTACTGATTTCTTGTTGGAAAATGCTGAGGACTAATCATTGGAATGTGGCTGGGGAATTACATAGACTGAATGGCATATGATGATAAGCAAAAGTCCCCCAAGGACTTTTGAAGGTGTCTTCAGTTGGTCATCTGGTGTAATCCAAATTTGGTTATAGCCACTACAATTATCTAGAAATCTATAATAGCTATGCCTAGAAATGGTGTCCATCACTTGGTCAACAAAAGACAATAGAAAATGATCTTTGAAGGTTACCATGTTGAGCATCTGGAAGTCAATGCACATCCACCATTTGCCTCCTTTTTGGATACAATCACAAGTGGACTAACCCACTTACTATCTACGATAGGATAGATGAATCCTACCTTGAGGAGTTGTTTAATATTCTCTTTGACAATTTTCTTTAATTTGGTATTCAAACACCGCTGCGGTTGTCATTTTAGCTTAACGATAGGGTCAGTGTATATTCGATGCTGGCATATTCTTGGAGCTATCCCAGTGAGCTCTGAATATGACTAGGCAAAAGCTACTAACCATTTTTCCACAAATTTTATCAACATTTTCTTTTGTTTTATAGTAATCTTGGAATTAATGATGACCAACCTTCTAGTTTTTAAGAATACATACTCCATCCTAGTCGGTAGTGTCTTTAATTCAAGGGGTTCTTATTTAAAATTGTTAGGAATCTTTAACTCTTTCCAATTAACATCATCATTTTCTCCTTTGGAGAGCTGGTGATGAACTTACTTGAGTTCATCCATACTTGCAAAATATTCACACATTAGGCCCTTAGTAGGTTCCATGCACAATGTACTACTACTAGAATCAACTATCAGCCACTAGGTGCCTTCTTGTTTTATGGCTATTGCATATAGGCATCTTTGGATTTTAGCTTCTGATGCATACTACTTGCATGCAGAAATAGATGTTTACTTTATTGACCATAACTTTCGCATATAATGGCACCTTGAATCGCTATACATGATACATGGAACCCTCTTCTTCTCAATCTTTCCAAACTCATTTTTTTTATATCTCCATGGAAAGATCTCTAATTCCCATTTTGGCATCAACGGTACTTAACCACACCCTTCCCATAATAATTGGGAAGTCCCCCTTGTAGTTGTCCACTTTGATTACTAGGAAATTGATGGAATTTTATCACCCATGAATGGTGGTTACAATGTCCTCTACCAGTCCCAAAGAAATAGTGATGGATTGGTCTACCAGGTCCAATTGTATGTTGCTCTTCTTCAAGGGAGGAAGGTTCCAAATTATGTACATCTTATGCAAGATTAGATTAACACCAAAACTTGAGTTAAGAAGATCTTTACAAGGCTCATTCTTAGCAATTTGCAAATATACCAGGGAACTCTTGGGATTAGCTAACTTTCTGGGTAGGTTACTAGCTCGAATCCAATTAGATACAGCATGGGTCAGCATTACAGTATAGATTCGAGAGGAATTTTGGTTTGAAGGGGACTTGGATAAATGTGAGATAGAGAAAGGTGGAGGAGTAGGGTTACCAACTACCAATGTGTTTGAGGGGTTTGGTGGACTACAAGGTCGAAAGGAGGGCCTTTTATTTGTTCATGGTTCTAACTCGCTTGGTGGGTTAACTAGTTGTAGATTAACCATCCTCGTAGTGTTCCTTTGCTATGGTTGGGTAGGCAATTCACCTTGTATGGATGGAGTTGGTGGTAGCTATGCAAGAGATGGAGAAGTAGGTGTAGGGACAAGAGGTGCATGAGGGTAGTAGGTGGTATTCCTCAATGGATAGGGTGATTGGTATACTTCAGGAGGGTAGTGGGAAGGTTGGTAAGTGGTAGCATGACCAGAGGAGTCCCATGGAGATAAAGGTTGTTGAACATAGTAACCATAGGGGTCTAGTTATTGGTAAAGGTACTGCTATCTTGGAGGTGGCAATGCCCATGATTGTGGTTGTTGCCACTGTTGGTATAATTTGTAGGGTTGTGGTGGAGTTCCACTTGGATAATACTGCTGTGGTTGGTGGAACTGTCAAGGATTGCCTTGTAGATAAGGTAATCTTTTTGGTGTTTGGCTTTGTGCAAGTCATAGATGTAAGGCATACATCTCAAATTCTTGCAAGTGTGACACAATTGGGCAACATTCCTTGGGATGTTCATACTAGCAGACATCACACCCTCCATCATCATCTGAGTCACTATCTGCAGCCATCTCTATTGCAACCATTTTACCCTTACCCTTAGATATGGCATGTTCAGCTTCCTTACGTCTCTGGTGCTCATGCTCACCACTTTACTCCTTGGACTCTTAAGCAATTTTTAAGATAGCCTAAAACCTATTGTCCATGGAGTCCCATAATTAGTCAACCTTAGCCATGATTTTTGATTGCAATTTCTAGAGTAATAAGGTTTTCTAATTAGCCAACTCATATCTGATTAATTCATCCTCACTATCATAAAATCAAATCTCCCTTTTGTGGATAGAAGGATCCTTGTTATATTCCTCTACTCTTTCTCATTTTCTCAATTCTCCCTCCTCTTTGACTACCTACTCAATTAACTTTTGAATTTGATGGGTGCTTAACTCTATCAATGTTCCTTAAGCGTAGATGCCAAGGATTTTCCTTGTTTAAGACTGTAACCCGTCTATGATATGGCGAAGCTAATCAAGCTAAGAGTATCCATGGTTAGGGCACCTATGTAATAGAGAGTAGTATCGACTAATATTAGCATCCAAGGGCTCATGATTTCCTTGTTTCCACTCTTGAATTTGCTTCCTTAGATTGGATACTCAAGAGTATGTTTGATATTTGTCATTAAATAATTCCAACATCGTACTCCACCACCTGATTGATTCTGGTTCCAAGGATTGGTACCAATTTTTTGCTTTCTTTATGAGTATCCTTGGAAATAATTTTAGCTTCTACTAGTTTTTTTCAATATTCTTCAAGGTACATGCATCTTGGAAGGCTTGAAGATGATTTTTCAGATCAGCATCATATCCTCCCTCAAACCGAGGGATGTTGTTCATGTTCAGCCTCTTTATTCTGCTATCCTTTATGTACCTTGTTGGAATCCTCATAGCTTCTGCAATGTTCAACATGCCCCCAATGGCAAGTAGAGGTTCATCAAGGCCATGGTGATGGTTCCTGCAATGTTCTCTACTAGCCCTTCTTTCTTGATGCTGGGTCTCTCTAGATTGCCCACATCTTCGGTCATGACTATCTCGATGGTTCCTTCTATTGTTCTGGTCCCATCAATTACCTCCATCATAGTTATTCCTTTTGCAGTCACGATTTGAGCTAGATGATGAAGAAGAAGAAAATAATGAAGGGGAAGAAGAAGGAGAACTTGCTCCATGTTGATGCCTATCACCCTTCCTTTGATGCTCGTAACCATGATCATGATTGTGACCTTCTTTTTTTCCCTTATCCTAACTTGCTTCTCTAGATCCATTTTTGTCATTGGATCAATTTTGACTAGAACTTGGATTATGAATTGTGGATTATACATTCTAGTTGAGGGCTCCTTAAACAAATTCAAAGAGAGGAGAATCACTAAAGAAGTGGTCACCTCCATAAAATGGGCCAAGTAGAGGTGGGAAAGTGTTTGATCCCTTACCCTTCACAAGCTCATGTTGGTGCTCTAGTTGACGATCCCTTAATCTTTGTGCTTTACTGGGATGATAATCCTTTGAGTCGAGATCTCACATCTCGTATTCTCCATGAAGATGTTGAAGCTTGTGTGATGCAAGCATTAGTTGGAGCATTTTTGGAACATATTAGTCAAATGGAAACACAATGTTTCCTTTCATATCACGCCATCACAATAGTTCATCTTGATGCAAGATGAAGGTGAAGTTGGGTACATACTCATCGAGATGAGCATATACCACCTGGTATTACTGAGGCACTTGAATTACCCTGGATGGAGATGGACTCCTGTGAGAAGAAGACATTTTGTGTTAATGAACTTATAGGTAGTGTGTAGTTAAGGTGTAATGTAGTAATAATAATAATTTTTGTTTTCATAAGATTTGACTCTTAGGATTTGAACAACGAGGTTACTAAGTTTCACTCAATTTAGATAGCGCACATAGAACTACGGTCCTTGAAAATGGTGTCAATGATCAGTCACGAGGTACCCCTACATCCAACCATATGAATCATAGTAATTCACATGTGATTCGGTCGAATTCCACAGACTATAATTACTAAGTATGCTAGAGCTAAACAGTGCATGTGTGTTGTTTGTTCATTGTCTTCCTAGTCCGACTTGTGGAATGCAATTGTATGGTTAAGTGTGATTGAGGCATAAGATTTTTATTATTTTGTATTTTATCAAATTACTTGCCTAGAACAAGAATAAAAGTAAGAGTGATTAAATGCTAAGTAAATTACAATCTAATCTAACCTAACACAAGTAACCGTTCCCACTTCCTTGACACATCCTAAACTGTGTGTAAACATTGCTGGGTTGTCAAATGCTAATCATTTTTGAGCTACCAAGTGTCACACATATGTTTGAAGGGGTCATGCTTGTGTTATTTAATGAGTTTCTTGATTAAACAAAATTAATTATTACATAAATAACATTAATGTAAATTACATGAAATCACAATATATAAATGCATAAGAAAGAAAGTCTGAAGTGCTGCAAGGAATGAATCAAAGAGTTCATCTTTATTGCCAACACAATGGTGTGTTTAGGTACATCAATGCTTGAATAAATATCCATTCACACTTAGACCTCCTACTATGGGCACTTGGAAAATATTCTAACTCTCAAATGAACAAACTGCAAGAGTTTCGCTACTTGATTGCCAAGAAAACTACTCTCAATCGTGTGCCTGGGCATTGTATTTATAGACTCGGTAGTAACCTTGTGATATCAAATGTACGATATCACATCTTGGGCTGCGATATCACGTATCCAAGATCGTGTGAAACATGACAAAATTTTGGGTCTCAGCATCATGACTACAAATTTGGCTAAGTGTCAAAATGGTGGCACTTTGTCCAAATTTTTCCAAAGTGTTGGGTGTAGTCAGCTCCAACTGCCAGATTTGCAAAATTTTTCTAAGTATCAGAACTATGGCACTTTCTACATAGATGTCACATTGTGTAGCGTAGCATAGCATAGCACCATGTCATGTTGTGTAGCATAGCACCCTGTCATGCTGTGTAGCAAGCACAACATAGCATAGTTTTCAAGCTATGCAGCATAGCACAACATAGCTAGCTTGACACTGCAAGCATCCAATGTCCTGCACATAACATGGAACGAGCATAGCAGACAATGTGGTCCCACCCACTACACTACCACATGGCGCCTAATCCATGTTTTGGAGTAACCCTAGCCCTATAAATACCCTTGGAACACCAATGTTTCAGTGGTTAGCATTCCCCAATAGTTTGAATTCCTTGACCATTGGCATTCCCAAGTGGTTGGCATTTCTTGGACATGAGAATTTTTAAGCATAGAGCTTCTGGTAGTTAGTGAGGGCGGGGGGAGAATAAGATTGGCAAGTAGAAGGGTGATGAGTGGTGAATCTTAGCATTAGAGTCTCCCAAATCTCTCTCCCACTCCAGTTTAGTAGCTCTCAATCTAACAAGAATTAGCTTATTTGTGCCTACCTGCACCACATCTGCAGCATCCTAGGAGCTGTGACCATATAGTTCCTTTACTCAGCTGTGGTTGTCAAATGCTACACACTAGTTGTACACATCCATCATTCAAAGAAAAATCAGATCCCTCGATTTTGGGGCGATGCATCTCCTTACCCAAAGTCTCATTGTATTTTATTATAGCATATATGTTGCATTTTTGTGTATTCATTTATGTTTATTATCTAGGTTATATATTTTGATACATTTTTGCTATTGTGAGTGCTAAGTTCTCTTTCATTCCAACCTCTACATGTTACATTCTAAAATTACTATTTGCAAATGGTTATTGGACACTGCATAAGTTCCTATCTGATTGACTGGATCATTCAAGGCATCCCTTTTTTGTTTTCTCTAGCATGACCCTTGCATGGATTCAAGGTTAGGCTATGAGCCTGATAACCTCTTGGTGTTCCAGCCACCGACGTTTTTGGATGCTATAGTTTTTGGTGCTAGAAGGAGGGCATGAACCATTTCTTGCCTACATTTTTTATGAGTACTTGGTCAAAACTTTGGATGTTCTAGAGAGCATAACAAGTTCTTTGAGTGTAGTAAGCTCCAGTGTAGCGAGTGTAGCACCAGAGTTGACAATTTTTAGCAGTTTTCACAATTAGCATTTTTTCTACATTTTCATACTCAGCATTTTTTCTGCATTTTTACACTTAGCCATTTTCCTACTATTGACATATTTAGTCATCTTTTTTGTAGTTTTTAGAGTTAGCCATTTTTTGCAAATAGCAACTTTCACAACCCGATCTGTGAATATGAATCCAGATCAACCTTCCACATCAATGTCTAACATGTTTGATACCATAATCCAGCCAAAGCGAGTGGTACTAAGCCATGAACAATACAATTTTGTTTGTGAAAAAATCCTAGTAGGGGTACCAGTGGATTACCTTGATTTGAAAGCAAAATAGGACTACGAACGAGTCCACCAAAATGGATGGAAGTACAACCCCTCCTTGTTTGACATAATCCCACTCATGGAGTCCTACCTCTAGTTGCTGTCTCAACTCATCCATGCAAACAAGCATGATACAAGGAAAACCTACAAGGAAGCCTCATAGAAGGAAGAGGATGAGTTCGAGGCCCACTCTAAGCATGAGAGCCTCCTCCACACCATCTTTCAATGACCACTTCCTAGTACAACCCCTCCTCGGTTTGGTCCACCCATGCTCTCTAAGATGGTGACCATGCCAATTTAGCCTTCCTAAGCTCATGCAAGGCCCACCTCCCAACCCTAGACAACTTAGGCATCCTACGTTCCACCTGTCTCATTGACATTAGTAGTGTTCATCTGATCCACTCATGTGTGGCCTACTTCGATCACCGCACCCATCGCTTAGCCAACATATCAACAACCGTTCGCTATGACGTTAAATTGGCAACACCCATTTGGTATGATGTTAAACTAAAAACTCCCATCCGCTATGATGTTAACCTAGTAACACCTGTCTGCTATGATGTTAAACTAGCAAAATACACAACCAACAATTCTGCCCTATGCTATGCAACCAACCCAAGCCCAACTAATGCAACTGGCTGGCACATCATCAAGCTTGGATCAGGCATTCCAGCTAATCCAAAGCTTGATGAAGGAGATCAACTAACTTAAGGCTACCTCCTCTGACACCATCAAGGTGGTGAACTTCTATCAAGATGATCCCATAAGTCCTACGGTACCACCTCTAACTCTTACAACTGGGGTCTAGCTACCATAATTCACCAAGTATAGTGGTGAAGGGGATCCCAATGCACACTTGGTCACATTTTGATCTGAGTGCCTACTCCTTCAAGCTTGGCCACATGCCATCATGCATGTGTTCCCCATGTCACTCATTGGCAAGGCCTTAGATTGGTATTGCACACTACCCAAGGCCTCAATCTCCTCTTTGAAGGATCTCATAAGCTAGTTTGTGACACACTTTAGGTACAACCCAAAGCCTGAAGCAACCCTTGACCAGTTCATGCAGGTTAAGCAGGGGCCTCTAGAGCCCATGCTAGAATTCCTCTAACATTGGAATGCTGCATTGAGTGAAATGCATGAACCCCTAGTGGAGGCACATCTACTGGCCATCTTCAAAGGTGAAGTAAATAACTTCATTAAGTCCAAACTATATTATCTAGCCCCAAAGTCTCTTAGCCAAGCCTTTGCCCAAGCAAAAAGCATAGAGGAAGCAGCAAAAGATAGCAATGACCCAGCTTATGTGGCCTACGGAAACCAACATGCTCACAAGCAAAACACAATAGTAGCAACAGTGGCTACAAGCACAAAAGCAACCAACTGGGATCCAACAGCTAAGTAGCCCAAGGCCATAGCTAACAAAACTATCAACTCTAGTGCCAACTCACCTACATTGGCAGGGGCCACCCCAAGGTCCAACTTTTAGCACAAGAACCACTCAAAGTATACACTAGTACCAATGGAACCCTCTGAACTATTGGAGCAACTCTTGAAAGCTGAGAAAATCCAACACAAACATGTATCAAGGATTACCCACCAAAAACATGATAGGTATGACAAACTACTAAGGAACCCCACATTAGTAGTACTAAATAAGCCCTTAGTCCCACAACATTTTAAATTGAACCAATACTATCATTACCATTAATTGGCTGGTCACAGTACAGACAACTGTCATGCTTTGCAAGATGACTTGTAGAGAATGATAAACCGAGGCCAACTAATGATTGACACAACAAGTCAATCCAACACAAACGATGCCTCCTATGTCATAAATTCCATTAGCATAGGTGGCAAGCCTAAACCTATGCAACAAACTTTTGTGATCCGTGTGCCTCCTAACAAGGCAAAGGTCCCCTTAGCCTCCAAAGGTGAGAGGCCTTCCTTTTCTTTATCAAAATGCCACCTTGGGCACCCACAACATCCTTTGTGGTCAAATTTCCAAACCAATCATTTGCTAAGACGTTAAACTGGCATGACGCAGCAACAACAACCACTAAGAAACCTTTTTTCATCAAGGTGCCACAACGAGTTAGTCACAAAACAATCCCTACAACAACTCCTAAACTACCCTTTGTCATAAGGATCCCACAACATGATGGCCCCTCACCTACCTGAAGCCTAAAAGTGGGCAATGTCTCAATATCTCCTTCCTCGAGGGTTGACCCCACTAACAACCCAGGTAGGCCCACCAAATGGTAATGCAAGAGGACAAACGAGCATCTTGCAACCCCCATGGCTGAAGCAAAGACCACAACTAGCAAGCAAAAACCAAACACTGGGACCCCTACCCCCAAGAAGGCCAAGCAAACCAAGCCCAAGTCCCCTACACAAGAGATCTGTCTCTCAAGGGACATGGAGGAAGTTAAGGCCAACACAACAACTAACAACAAGGACTTCGCAGCTGCACTAACCCAGGTGAAATAAATGCTCAAGCAAAAGAACACAACGTTGAGCTTGTACGACCTAGTCATGACTTCACCTACTCACTACCAAGCATTGGCTGGAATCTTGGCATCCATTCCTATTATGGAGGACATCCCTGCAGATGAAGCATCCATCTGTGTAATGATGTTGGTCCCTACACCATAGGAATTGGGTTCAACATCTCTAGCCTTTCACAATGATGTAGTCAAAGTCAACCTCAAACAAGGGGAGGTCACTACAGCTCCACTATCCATTAGCATATGTGTTGGGTAGTCTACCATTTACAAAGTGCATGTCGATGATGGTGCAGCAACAAACGTAGTCCTGTACTCCATCATCAATAAGCTAGGCTTGGTGGATGAAATCGGGCTAACCAAAACCACATGTCTAAAATCCTTCAACGGATCATGTGTCACAATCAAGGGTACAATCAACTTAGCCTTCGTGGTAGGAGAGTAATTCCCCACTAGTGCAGATGTCACTGTCATAGAGGAGATGCTAGGTTTCAACATGATTCTAGGTAGGCATTGGCTAACCCAACTAAGGGCCGTCTCCTCTCCCATCCACCAAGAAATCCACCTTCCATACAAAGGTGGTTAAGTTATCATCCATGGTGATAATGCCTCATTTTTGACTATCCAGGACATAGACATGGTGCAAGTTTCAGAAGAGGAGTTTCTTGGTGGTACACCTATAGCAACTAATGCAGTGCCTAAGGCTAACACACCTGAACAAGTGGTCAAAGCCAATAGCCTCCCAGATGACCTTAAGCCTTGCACACCCCCTAATACACATCTAATTAGAAAGAAACTATGTGATCAGGAATTTTCCTTAGCCAAAAACATGTTAAGCACTAGCTCACCCCTTTCCTCCATTGGCCATGCATTTTTGGTTTCTTCTTTGGTTACATTTGTTCATGCATTCACATTTCACCTACTTGCCTAGTTTACACACTAATTTTCTTTGTTTACACATCCATCTACTTAGCTTATGCATTTCTTTTGAAAAACAACAAAAACATATGGCCCAAAAAGGCCTTAAACTAGACTACGAACTAAAATGGCCTAAAACTATCACTTTTTGCATTTCTTTCCTTTCATTCATACATTTTAACTTTGTTTATGATAGGTGTTTCTTGATGTTATTTTCTTTCTAATTGATTTTTGCAAGATCTTGCAGGCACACAGCATGAGCATGCATGCAACATCATACCTTACACAAGCAAGGTAAGCACCAGTCCACTATGACTATAAAATGGCACAAATTATCCTTGGGTCATGACGTTAAACTAGCAGAACGTCCACTATCCATTATGACATTAAACTAGCATCCAACAGTCTACTAGGACTATAAACTAGCACATCATGATCTGCTAGGACCTTCAACTATGTTCATAGTCTACCAGGACTTTAAACTGGCATGTTGTTGATCTTTTGGAGTGCTTGCCATTAGTGTAGCCTTGGGAGCACTCACAGCATCATTGCCTCCCACCATTCTAGTGATCTTTTGGAGCACTTGCCATTAGTGTGGCCTATAGAGGACTCATAGCATCATCACCCTGGCACTTTCATTGACTTCCTAAGCATTTGCAACTGGCACAACATTTGACACATTTGTAGCATCTTCACATCTAGCACCTACAACATCTTCACATCTGACATTTGCACTTGCATTTCATGTTTTATGGTTTTCTTGTCTTCTTTGAGTTGTGTTTGTAGGACAAAGCCTTGGAGATAGTTGTGCAAAGATGCATCTCATCACAGCAGCAAGTCACCACATTGCTCTGATATGCATGATTGGACTAGTTGAGCCACTCAAGAGTGCACCTGCCCCCTCATCCTTATTACAACCTATGCACATTCACTTCATTATCCTAATATCCTCTCATCTCTCACATACTCATGATTATACATCCCTCGGATGCATACANCCCTCATCCTTATTACAACCTATGCACATTCACTCCATTATCCTAATATCCTCTCATCTCTCACATACTCATGATTATACATCCCTCGGATGCATACACACTATGATGCACATGGCATTCTCTTCACATCAACTATAGAACCCATGGTTGATGTAACACAATTCATCCTGTGATGAGCCTCTTTTGCGTGGTAAAAGCCTAAGTGGATGTAACATGAATCATCCCTAGGAGGAAACATATATCCTATATATGCAATGTGATGCATAAAAAAAATCCCATCTTCTCGATGGCCAACTTGTAGCTAACATTCAGTAGTAAGCCAAACCCAAAGAAGGTTTGCCTCACGAAAGAAAAAGGAATGGGGAAAAGCACAACCCCAAGCAAATTGACAATGCTACAACTTTGCAACTGGCCAAGCCTTAGATTGAATTTGATGCTCTAATAAGCACTCTGATGAGAGGTTAACATTTCAGAGGTGAACCACTTCATGCCATGGTCATTGTCAGCCATGTTGAATCTACATCTTACATCATGATCCACTATTTGCATTTCATTCCCACAGTTCAAATTTCATCTCTCTAGCATTTCCTATGACCCTTGTCCCTTAGAATAACCTTATTTCCATAACACTCTTGAGCATGGTAAAATGACATCCGATCTTGTGCTAACGAGTGATGTTGGCAACATGTCTGATGTGGTGTTTTGTAATTCTTTGTCAACGTCTCTTGGGCCACTCCTCCAGACGTCAACAAAGAGGGGCCATTGAAACACCACTAAATTTTGGGTCTTGGCATCATGACTGAAAATTTGGCTAAGTGTCAAAATGGTGGCACTTTGCCCAAATTTTTCCAAAGTGTTGAGTGTAGTCAGCTCCAATTGCTAGATTTGCAAAATTTTTCTAAGTGTTAGAATGATGGCACTTTTTGCACAAATGTCATGCTATGTAGTGTAGTGCAGTGTAGCACCATGTCATGCTATGTAGCATAGCGCAACGTAGCACCCTATCATGCTATGCAGAAAGTACAATCTAGCATAGTTTTGAAGCTATGTAGCATAGCACAACATAGCCATCTTGACACTACAAGCATCCCGTGTCCCACACGTAACATGGGATGAGCATAGCAGATAGCATGGTCCCACCTATTGCACTACCACGTGGTACCTAATCCACATTTCGGACTAACCCTAGCCCTATAAATACCCTTGGGACCCCAATTTTTTAGTGGTTGTTATTCCTTGACTGTTGGCATTCCCTAGCAGTTGGCATTCCTTGACCATTGGCATTCCCAAGTGGTTGGCATTCCTTGGACATGAGCATTTTTAAGCATAGAGCTTCCAGTAGTTAGTGAGGGGGGGGTGTGGGGGGTGGCAAGAAGATTGGCAAGTAGAAGGGTGATGAGCGGTGAATATCAGCATTGGAGTCTTCCAAATCTCTCTCCCACTCTAGCATAGCATCTCTCAGTCTGGCAAGCATCAACTTATTTATGCCTACCTGCACCACATCTGCAGCATCCTAGGAGCTATGACCATATAGTTCCTTTGCTCAGTTGTGCTTGTCCAACGCTACACACTAGTTGTACACATCCATCATTCAAACAAAAATTAGATCCCCCAATTTGGGGTGGTGCATCTCCTTATCCAAACTCTCATTCTATTTTACTATAGCGTATATGTTGCATCTTTGTGTATTCATTTATGTTTATTGTTTGGGTTAGATACTTTGATACCCTTTTGCTATTGAAAGTGCCACATTCTCTTTCATTCCAACCTCTGCATGTTACATTCTAAAATTACTATTTCCAAACAGTTATTGGACATCGCGCAAGTCCCTGTTTGATAGACTAGATTGTTCAGGACACCCCATTTCCATTTTCTCTAGCACAGCCCTTGCATGGATTCGGGGTTAGGATGTGTGCCTGATAACCTCTCGGTGTTCCAGCCACCAACATTTTCAGATGCTACATCATGTACCTAATATCGCGGCTACTTTGATATTAGAGTGCATGAAAAATCACAATTTATTAATTATCAGGAATATGTCTAGGTCATCTCAGCCAATGTTAGCTCAAGTCAATCGAGATGCAATCATGGAGGCTAGACATGAGCATGACAAGGGCAAAAATGCATCACAATATAAGGAGGATATAGAATATTGGTTAGAGAGGTATAATCATCATTGATCTCCATCACATGCATTAAAGGTTACATTTAGTGTTAGTAGACAATCTTGGAAGGAATGTGATAGATTCTAGAACAAGAGGGACCTCAAGGGCTAGGACCTCAAGCATATCTAAAGAAAAAAAGAATTAAGGGACCATACTAGGAGGGTAAGCCACATCACTCTCCTAGTCCTTCATTCTCTTTTTTTCCTTCATTAACAAGTTCTAACAATGATAAATGTAGACTTGGAGATTAAGCTTCACTAAGGGATTGAGACAAGCAATGTAGTAGAAATGGCAAAAGAGATCAAGAAAAGTAACTTGGAAGAGGTAGAAACCATGATAAATATGAAGTTAGAGAATGAGAACAAAGGCATAGGAGAATACATGATGAAGAACATCAAAGGATCCATCATCAAGGCAGAGATTATGATGAATTCCTATTGATCATCAAAAGAATGATCAACATTTGAGAGCCTTTTGCATTTTAACTGCACATTAAAAAGATAATAGTATCAAGCAAGTTAACATGAACAACATTTCAAATTTTAAGGCAGCTTATAATGTAGATCCATAAAATTATCTACAGGCCTTCCATGATGCCTATACATTACATAATATCAATAATGATTGAGAGAAGCTTAAGTTGTTTCCAAGGATACGATTAAAAAAGCATAAAGTTGGTATAGATCTTTAGAGCTAGACTTCACCTACAAATGGAGTACCATGTTGGAACTTTTTAAGGACAAGTATCAAACATATTCAAGGGTTTTCAATCTATAGAAGTATATTCAAGGATGAAGAGAAAGAATTCATGAATCCCTTGATGTATCCATGGATAAATACTATTCAATTTTACATAGATGCATGGGGCATGGATTCTCTCAAAGAACAACTTGAGCATATCATCAATGGGTTATGAAAAAAGATAAGAGAGACTCTTAGGGTCTATGCCCAAGGTATACTATAAAAAATGCAAGCCCATTAGATTTAGAGAATTATCAACTAAGTGGCAAAAGAGGGAGAATAATTGAAAAGAGAGAATGCAGAGAAGTACAACAAGGACCTATTACTTTGCAAGAAGGATGTTTATGCCTTTGTGATAAGAAAAGATAAAGATATCATGAAAAAAGTGATTCAAAGGAAAATTTTACCAATCCAAAAATCTATCTCTAATATCACAACAAAGGTCAAAAAGATATAAGACTTAATGGATAAGAAATTTGCAATTGCATTAAAGATAAGAAAGGACAAAATGAACACTTGTAAGATAGACGAAAAAGCAAGTAGAGACATATATAGACATCAGGAAAGAGTTTCCATAATAGAAGAGGTTGTTTATTTGATTTGAAAGAAGATGATGGATGTGATCTATGTTATTATGAACATGCTAAGGGATGTTACCTCAACATGACATACTTACGAGAATCAAGGGCACATGCTTTAAATTCCAAGTTTATTAAGATGTAGATGCCAAGAAGACTTAGAGCAAGGTCACTCTAATTTGATTAATCCTTCAAACACATCAAATTAAAAATGTATGTAAGATAAATAATTTTCTAGAAAGTAAGAAAACTAGCTATCTTTTATTAATTCAAAAGAATATTACAAAATACAATGGAACCATAATCCCATAGATCAACACATAGCCACATTGACATACTCAATGATATTGTAGAGAATGAAGCTTTACAATCACATATGATTGATCTTAATGCAAGGTAGACTTGATCCAGATCTCTTCCATCACACATTGGACCAAGAACCCACAGAATGACCAAAGCCCACACACTTGGTTGGCCACTAAGATGCATACAAATTGTCATTTAATATCTCATCCAACTCTCTTTCTTACAAAATGTAAAAGACTAATATTTATTATAAAACCAAGCTAATACTTTAGATAAAACTTTCTCATAGTTAACTTAGAGATTCTTGACTATTTTCCATCTTGAACATGCCACCTTAAAAAGTTTCCTGCACAAAAAAAATGTCTTAGGTCCCTAGGAAGACATCTTCATGGAAACTAGAGCATTTTGGAAAGATTTATTCTAGTGAAAACATATGTCTTCCTATTAGGAAAGACATATTTTAGTAAATAAAATATGTCTTTCTTGCTAGTAGAATGTCTTTTGGTTTTTCCTAGCTCCTAGGAAAGATGTCTTTTACTTGTTAAGGACTCCTTTAAAGTTGTTAAAATCTTTGATTCTCCACTTGTATGAATGATAAGAGGCTTGGAAGAGGTGTCCATATATTATCTCTTCCACCTTTCAAAAAGTAAAATTAGCTAAATAAGGGAATAAGGGTAGAAATAATTCGTTACGCAACAAGTTTGGTCTCATGAACTCATGTAGCATCATCCGTAGCTCAATCCTACGAATGGGCCACGTACTCATCCCTCTTCACTCCACAAGTGCTGGAAGATTCTCTCTTCTTAAGTATAATTTCCTTCCTCTCCTTTAAAGGCTTGAACTTGTTAATAGTCCCCTTCCACTCATTAATGCTACTCCTCAAGGTTTCATCATTTGCTAGATCATGGTAATGCATAAGATTTGCAACATTAAAAAAAAAATACATATCCACATCATTTGGTAAGTTTATTTTAAAGGAATTATCATTGATTTTGACCTTAATCTAGTATGGACCCATCTTCTTAGCCTTTAGTTTTAAGTTCACACCCCTTAACCTCTTCTTTTTCAAGGGTTCTCAAACAAGATTACTAGTAGCAAAATGAAGTTTCTTCTTATCCTCATTCCTCTTTTGAATTCCTTCTTCAGCCTTCTTCTTTATATTTTCTCTCACTTAAGCATGAAGATTTGTCATCTTCTTCATAAATTTTGCACTCAATTGAGCCTCTTTTTCAAAGCTTCTCAAGTTATCCAACATCTTAGGGCATAAACTATAATTAGCCTCGAATGGGCTCTTTCCAATAGCAACATGAAAAGCATTATTCTAGAAAAACTTAGCATGGCATACCAAGTTTTTATACCTCTTGGATTATCCATCACACAAACACCAAAAAATATTGAACAAAGATTTATTGATCATTTTAGTTTGATCATAAAATTGTGAATGATATGCATTAGAAAAATTCAATTTTATTCCTAAAATCTTTCAAATAGATCATAGAAATTGATTGGTAAAGTTGAAGTCTCTATCACTAACGATATTTAAAGGAATCCCATGCAACATCACAACATTCTAGAAAAATAAATTTGTAATATGAGATGTATTGCTTACATTCTTGTACAAAATGGAGTATGTCATCTTTGAGAATCTATTTACCACCACAAATATTACATCGTTTTCATTTTTGGTCTTTAGAACTTACAAAGTTTATTGACACACTTTCCCAAGAACCCTTGAGAATTAGTAAAGGTATATAATGTCTATCAATTCCTTTACCTTCCTTAAAGTTCTAACATCTCAATCACTCCATAAAATTGGAGACTTCAAAAGCCATTACAAGCTAAAAATAATGTCTACCCATAAGCTCCAATGCCTTATCTCTGTCCATGTGACCTACTATACTATGACAATGTTTTAAAACAAAAATTTTCCTTCTAAACTCATAATTTAGAATACAAAATCTTACCATTATTGAATGGAAATTCATCTTGGATGTGTTAGTCCCTCCATTGATCTACACTACTTAAAAATGACTATTTAAGACTCCTCCAAACCTATCCAAAATCTAAATCATGTTCATATTAATTAGTAAGATTATGCATACATTCCACATGAGAAATGCTAAAATTCACCATATGCATCATAGATAATGCATTTTTCATCACATTGGCTTTTTCACTCTTGTGCTTAAGCATAAAATTGAACTCTTGCAATTGTGTCATTCACTTCATGTATTTAACATTCAACTTCTTTTGGGAATTTAGAAATTGAGGTTCTTTGTGGTTAGTGAAAATCTTAAAGTTTTTGGGAAAAACATAATGTCTCCAATGCTTGATTTCTTGAAGAGTAACATATAATTCCTTCTTATACATGCATTATTTTTCATCTTGACTTATTTATTTTTTCTGAAAAAAAATAATAAGTCTTCCTTCTTATGAAAGCACTCCTTTAATTGTATGCCCACTTGCATCCACCTTCACCTAAAATAGCTTTTGGAAATTTGGTGTTGCAAACACTGATTTACTTATTATTTTTTCTTTTAGCAAGTCAAAGCTTCTTTAGGTTTCATCATCCTACCTAAAATCTTGATTCTTCTTAAGCAAAGTAAACATAAGTCATGAAATACCACTGAAATTTTTTATGAACCTTTTGTAAAACCCTGCTAAACTAAGGGATGATCTTACCTCTCCAACATTTCTAGTAGTTGGCCACTTTTTAATAACCTTTACCTTTGTAACTTCTATCTTGATTTGATTTATAGAAATTACATGTCCCAAGTGTTTGATCTCTATTGTAACTTATCACCAATTGATGGCCATGGATTTAGCTATATAGAAATTTAAAGATAGCATGAGAAAAGGGACTAAATGCATAAAATGATGGAATTTGAAAGAAGATAACATCATCTTATTCAGAGAAGAATTACCTCACAAAGGTATCTAGCATTGAGATTGCTCTGCAAATTTAAGTTTATGCCAGATGAAAAATTGCATTTAGAAAATTGGAAAGAACATTTTGAGTGAAACAAAGATAAAAAATACATCCCAAAGGAGACGTGATGGTGGAGTGATGAACTACAATACTCTATTCAAAATAAGAAAAAAAAATCCTTTAAGGAATAGCAATAAAGTAGTAGCCAAGAAAACAAACTAATATAAAAAATGGTAAAGAAGAAGGCAATCATACCAGTAGTAAAAGCCAAAAATAAGGCCTTGGATAGCTTTTATGAGAAATTAGGAACAAATGAAGGAGAAAAATAGATTTATAAATAGGAAAAAGTTAGAAACAAAAAATGTAAGGATATTGCTCATGTCAAGTACATCAACGAAGAAAATCAAAGAATTTTGACAAAAGATAATGAAATTTTAGATAGGTGGAAAATTTATTTTCAAGAATTATTAAATGAAAAATTTCCAAGAGAAGATATCTAAGAAGAAGAACCAAATTTTGGTTAGGTTAATAGACTTTCCTTCTTTGATGTGAAGATAGCCTTATCAAAGATGAAAAATGGAAAATTTTTTAGACCAAATAACATTTCTATATAATCTTGGAAAGCATTTGGATATATAGGAGTTTCTTGATTGACAAAATTATTTAAAAAAATTTTAAAGGATGGAGAAATCCCAAATAATTGGGAAAAGACTTTGTTGTTCCCATTTTAAAAAAATTAAAGAATATGTACAAATTTGTGTAAACTATAGAAGAATCAAGCTAATGAGCAATACTATGAAGCTTTGGGAGAGATTCATAGAGAAAATTCTTAGACTTCAATCTTAGTCTTAGAAAATCAATTTGGATTTATGCAAGGAAGATCTACTATAAAGGGTATTTTTCCAATATGAAAACTAATGGAGATATTCAGAAAACATAGAAAAATTCTACATATGATCTTATTGATTTAGAAAAAGCATATGATAGAGTGCATAGAGAGTATTTGGTGGGCCTTGTAGAGGGAAAAAATCCTTGATAAATATATTAAAGTAATTCAAGACATGTATAAAGGAGCTACCACTAAAATTAGAACATCTTATGGAATAACATTTGATTTTCTTGTCATAGTAGGTCTACATCAAGGGTTTGCACTTAGCCCATACTTATTTTCTATTGCTATGAATGAATTAACAAAGGAAATATAAGATGAAATCCCCTTAGTGTATGTTATTTGCTAATGAAATTGTGTTGGTGGATACATATCAAGAAAACATTACTGCTAAAATGGAGAAGTGGAGACATGCTCTAGAATCAAAAGGCTTAAAATTTAGTAGAAACAAGATGAAATATATGGAATGAAATTTTAACGACAACATAAATAGTGGTGAAGTAAAAGTGACTATTCGCGGAAAAAATTCCTCACTACAAATAGTTTTGCTACTTAGGATTAATCCTCCAATTAGATGATGGAATTAATAAAGATATCAGAAATAGAATTGAGGTAGGATGGTGAAAATGGAGACAAGCTAGTGGTATTCTATTGATAAAATAATACCAATAAAACTAAATTATAGGATAACAATTAGGTCTACTATCTTATATGATGCTAAATGTTAAGTAGTACAAAAGAGGTATGAATGATAAATAAATGTGATAAAAATACGTATGCTTCGATGAATGTTGGATGTTACTAGAAGAGATAAATTACATAATATAGATATCAAAGGAAGACTTAGAGTGGCTTCTATTTTAGATAAGATATAGGAATGAGATGTTTTGGACATGTGCAAAGAAGATTAGACAATAAACCTATAAGCCAAGGTTGCTATGTTACTGTTCCAAGAAAGTTGTCAAAAGGAAGACCAAAGAAGACATGAAAAAATGATCAAAGATGATTTAAAGAAACTAAAAATAAACAAAGATCTAGTACTTTATAGAGAGAAGTGATAAAAAAGAATTCATTTATTTGACCCCATTTTATTGGAACAAGGCTAGGATGATGATGATGACTCTTATTCATATTGACAACCAAATGTACCTCCAATTTGAGACATACACTACTCAAATGTTTCAAGTGCTCATCCTAATTGAATTATACATTAAAATATCATCAAAGAAGATAATACAACACTTACTAATCAAATCCTTGAGGACATCATGGATGAAACTTATAACTATGGTATGAGCATTTATGAGTCCCAATGGCATCACCAACCACCCAAACAATCCAATTGGTATTTTGAAAGCATTCTTTCATCAATTACCAAACTTGATCTAAATTTGATGGCACTCACTTTTCAAATAAATTTTGTTGAAGATCTATGCATTAGTAAGAAAATTAGGGATATTATTCATTCTTGGAATAGGAAACTTGTACATCAATATTATTCTATTCATAATCATTTAATCAATGTACATATTTCATTTGTCATTTTTCTTTAGCATAAGCAGTACTAAAATTGCACAATGATAGATTGACTCCCTTACAAAGCCATTTGCACTTAGCTCATCTACTTGCCTTTGCAATTTAGTCCTTTGATTTTGCACCATATAGTATGCTCTATCATTTAGAATTGTAGCACCAAGAATGAAGTCAATTTGATGCTGAACATTCCTGATTGGTGGTAGTCCATCTAATTTCCCCTTGGACACATTGGGAAATTGCTCCTTTAAGCCTTTTTCACATGCTAGAGGTTCTACCTGCACAAAATTATAGTTAGAAGTAAAAGTTGATATAATCATAAATCCAAAAATTGCCTCATCATGTTCCTTAATATATTTTCTCTTTCCAAGAAGCATTAAGGAAGCATTAAGTGGAGTGTACTATTTCAACTTTTCAGCAATTGTAGGAATCAACTTACAAATTTCATCTTTTTTTTGCTACACTTCACACATTTCTTGCCCCATCAAATTGAACACCATTATTAAAATTCCAAGGCCTCCCAATAATTACATCAATATAATTAATTAGCAACACACCAAATTTCATAACATCATGATAACTTCTAATATTGAATTTCAAAACACATTATTCTTTCACCTTTGGCCAAAAATATTTAGATGGCTAATGCTCTTTATAGGGTCTAGGATGAGGATATGTTTCTAAAACCAACTTAGAAACTATCCTAGAAGAAATAACATTTTCTTAGGCTTCCAAATTAATCAAAATATGAATCCATTCCTTACTAAGAAAAAATTTAGTCCTAATTCTAAATAATAATTTTCTTATTGGATGATCTTATCTATTCACATTCCCCATAAGTGCACATGAATTCAATTTAAAAACCTTTTTAATTTTATAAGTATTAGGATTACTACTTTAAAGATCTTAGCTTGATTATTCCTCCATCTCCAAGGTGTGTACATCCTTGCCCTTGGCTATCTTGTGAAGTGAGCATTCCCATTGTTTGTATTCTAACTGTTCACATTTGAAGCACTAAATCTTGGATGAGTTATTGGCTTAAAAATTACCTTCCTTTTTTGGTTCTTCTTATTCTTGTCCTTCTCATCATACTTCTCTTGACTCCCTCTTTTTCTTTAGATTGTGATTTAGATCCCTTCTTAGATTTAGATCCTTTCTCCTTCTCCTTTGAAGCTTATTTTCTTTTACTCCCAAATTCACTAAGTTTTTTTTCTATCTAGAGTGCTAAATCATAAGCATTATCAAGGGTTTAAGACTCATAAAATATCAATTCCTACTAATAATCCATCTTGAGACTTTTAAGAAAGATTAAAGCCTATTCATATTCCTTCTAATTAGCCTTATCTTGGTGAAATAGATTACAAAATTCAATATAGAATTTCTTGGCATTCTTGTCTTCTTATCTAAGAAATTTGATCTTCATGATCATATCTTATCTCCAACTATATTTTTCTAATTTTTATTTTAATATGGAGTTCATCAAGGATCAATTCCTAATAAGCTATCCATTTTGTCTCATGTAGCTTTAAGAATTTTTCCCTATCAAGTTGAAGCCATACTTTCAATTTGGATACATCAATAGATACCCTTAAATGATTTGGAACCTCCTTAAGCACAAAATGCTTGTCAAGTACCTTTAGTCAACTTGTAAAAGCACTGGTGCCATCTACATCATTGAAAGCCTTCAATTTCACATACAAAAGTCTTTCCACATTTTTGATAGTTTTGGTAAGTCTTGCTTCATGTTCATCATCAAGCTTCTGATGACAAGAAGTAGATGTCCCATATGAATATCTTAGAGTTTAAACTTAAGGACTTGGGTCACTTTTGCTTGAAATCCTAGGCTAATGAATTCTCACACTTCCATAGCTAGAACACTTTTTCTTCTCATCTTCTCTTTTTTCTTCAAGCAAAGAAACTTCTTCATCCTAATTTGAATGGACATGCTCATCATCATCACAAGTTAGAATATGATTTGTGATGAAGCATCACTAAGTTAGTTGGATCAAGACGTGGCCATCAATTCAACCTTGTCAATGCATCTCATGATGCATTATTGCATGTGCATCAATGTTGACCCTCTTGAAGCTTATATAGGGGCGTACACTAATTGCATTTATGGTATTGTTGGTGAATTCCTTAGTTGAACTCTTACAGTTTTCTCCCATATAACTTAATGAAAATTTTCTTTTGAATGTATGCAACATGAATTAAATTAATTATATAGAATTTTATTTGAGTGTAATATGTACCTAAACATAGTTGCATGAGTGGAAATAAAATCAATATTTCTTCTCTCTATTGCAACACTTAGATTAATTTAAATTTACTTTCTAGCATTCTACTTTAAATGCATTTTACTTTCTTGTACTTAAGCATTAATGTTCTAATTTATAAGTAACAAGAGTATGATCACTTCAAGCATAATATAGTAATGCTTGGTAATCCCATTAGTGAATACTTAGGAGGCCCAATAGTAAATAATTGGTAATCCAACAGTGTTTGTATACGTTCAAAATATGTATGGAAAGTGGAAATGGATACTCCATGTTTAGGATAGTTTAGTTATTAATGAGAAAATTTAGATATTTCAACCCTTCCTTCTATTATTCATTTTACAAATAAAGAAAATAATAAAAATTATAAAAATAAATATCTTACACCTCAATCACACTTAGCCATATGAACAAAGTTAACACAAGTGATGATTGAGAAGACAATGACCAATAACCACACATTTTACTATCTAAGAACATAGGTCTATTAGATAGAAGAAGTCCATAGAATTTAACTAGATTGTATGCATATGCTAGTGATTCATATGGTTGGGTGTAGGAAATACTTGATGCTCATCATTGACACCATTTTTGGTGACTTCATATAGCTTTGTGTGCTAATTTTTTTACATCGTAAAAGCATAAAAAGTCATTATAAGAATATAATACATTGTCCTTAAGAATCATAATAATATTATTAAAGACATTATATAAGAATAGACTAAGATGTCTTCTTCTCGCATGGTTGATCCACCACCTATTGATGATTCTAATTAGCAACTTGATAGACCTAGAAGGAATGTTGATGAGATACTTCAACAACTGAAGGTCATCTATGCATATTTAGATACATATTATTTAAACTTCACTTTCATTCATCATCAGAATAAATAACTATGCTAGAGAGACTTGGAGGACAATGTCGTGTTGCCCTTCGATTTTGATATTTTTTTAATGTTCATGTTAGCTCTCATGAAGCTAGGGCTTGAACTAGCAACCCTAGATCAATAAATGAACTATTAAACAATCGAGGCCCAACTCAGAAAAGATAAAACCATGAAGGGACATCATGAATCTTGCAAGATAAAAAGGTTCTTGATCTCATTGATTTCATAATCAAAGGAGGACCTAGCATCAAGGTCCTCCTCCCTTTGATGAGGACAACACAACTCACTTATGGTTATTCAACCTTAGTAAGGAACCAAGGTAAGGGGAGAACTAGTTCCAAAACTAGGAGAAACTCAACTCCAAGGTTCCCTAACCATTCACCAAAAGAATAACAAAGGGAATAAAAAATAAGGATGAGTAACAAAACTCTCCTAGTCCTCCACCCTCACCATCTTCCTCATTGCCAAACTTTGACAAGGGAATATGTGATCAAGATTGAAGGAGAAATGATCATGTCCAAGATGAAGATGACAGAAGATCCCATTGAAGAGATAGGAAGAGAGAGCATAGATAAAAATAGGAATAAGAGGAACATCATTAGGAAAAATAGCATATCAGGTCACATCATAGGATACATGGCTATGATAGGGGACATCATGAATATGATGAATATGATGAGCTATTACTTACTATAAGAAGCATGATGAACATCTTAGAGGAAATGCACATTCCCACTAGGCATTAAAGGAATAGTTGAATCAAACTATTTGATATGAATAACATTCCTAAGTTTGAAGAAGAATATGATGCTAATGCATAACATCATTTGTAAGTCTTCGATGATGCCTATTGCTTGTAGAAAATTGAGAATAAGTGGTAGAAAGGCAAACTATTTTCCTATATAATTATTAAAGAATCTAAGAGTTGGTACTAATCTTTGGAGCTAGAATTGATATGTAGATGGAGCACAATGTTGGAGCTATTCAATGATAAATATGAAATGTACTCTAGGGTGTCTAACTGAAGGAAACAAATTCAAAGGTGGAAACAAGGCAATAATGAATTCCTTGATACACCCTTAGGAAGGTATTTCTTTCTTTTACATCAATTCCCAGGCCATTGTTTCTCTCAAAGAGAACAACTTTACCATGTGATAGATGTGCTTAGAAATAAAACCAGAGAGACTCTTAGGGTTTATGCCTAAGGGAAATTATAAAAAATGAGAGACCATCATATTCAAAGGATTATTGATCAAGTGGCTAAGAAATAAGGAGAACTAAAAAAGTGTAAAAGAATACAATAGAGATCCTTCCATTCATAAAATGGAGGTACGCCTCTACAATCCTAATTGGGAAGCACAATTAAAAGAAGTGGTACAAAGGAAAACCTTGTTGATTTAAAAATATAGCATAGAAATATAAGCTAAGGTGAACAAAATGTGAGACTCCTTAGATGAGAAGTTTCAAAATACTTTAAAAATTATGAAGGATAAAATAGATTAGGGAAATAGAGATAAGGATAGAGAAGAAGAAAAGATGTAGTGAAGGAATAATATTACCAAAAGAGTAAGGCTATGATAGTTGATAAGGTTGCATATTCTAAAATAGAAGACAAAGAAGTATGTGAAATATATTAATATGAACATTCCAAGGGATGTTTTCATGTATCTTTACACATACAAGAATCTAAGGTGTATGCTTTAAATTTAAATTTTGTGAGAAGGAAACCACCTAGGAGATTTCCTTATCCATAAGGAAATTATCAAAAAAAATTCCACCAATAATACTATCATCCAAGTGGAGTGCCACTTAAACCTAAACATTATTATAACTAATGAAAAAAACCCATAATCTTGGGGGATAGCACCACCAAGGCAATAATATCCTTACCATCAACCAAACCCATATGGATACTATGTCCAAAAACTTGTGTCTCTTAGTAGCTTTACAATTCATACTTCTTTTTTTCATCACTATTACTCCCTAAATATCATAAGGAGACTTCTCTTTGAGCCTAATCTCATTTTACTTATACTCTTCATAATTCACCACAACACTTTACAACTCACAATTTCACTCCTTTACTACTTACACCACCACCTATTCAAGGTGAGATATTACCATAGCCTCAGCAACATAATACAACACCATCCATGAACTTATAGCTAAATGACAATGTGATTGGTTATGAGTGTAAGCATTAGAAAAAGATTTTCTTCAGATCCAATAGTCCACTTGAAACCCCTTAGGCAGCTGTGGCTACTAATCCTTCTCAAACTGCTCCTAAGATAATCATTAAGCTACCTTCAAATCAGAGATCCCAAAAAATATATATTGTCATGTTAACTCATGTAGTCATGAACTAGATAAAGGAAGAAAAAATTCCTAGGAAAAGATTTGATTCTTGAAGTCTAATTTATTTGCAGCTTATATGAATTGATCCATGAAAAACTCTACTATACTCAGGTTTTGAGGTAAAATTAATTTCTTATGAAATGTATAAAACTTGGAAACTACCTTCATTTAAGAAATGTAACATTATGTTAGAGCTTACTAATTAATCCATTATTTTTTCCTTAGGGCTTGTGGAGGATATCGTGACCACCATTTGTGGATGGTCATATCTAGTGGACTTCCTAGTAATTCATGTAGACAACTATATGGGGAAATTTTTAATTATCATGAAAAGGTCTTGGCCAAGTACAATTAGTGCCAAGTTAGGGATCAAAAACCTCTCCTTAGAAATATCCAGGAAAATGATTTTGGAAAGGTTAAGAAGAAGAGGATTCCATGCATTGTGTAAAGTGATATAGGGTATCGTTGCATGCAAAAAATATGGGTTGTAAAGAGCACATCCATCATAGCATGCAAGAAGTGTGTCAAAACAATAAATGTCCAAAGGTACCTGTATGTAGTAGCCAAAAAAGTAATAGGGTACCTAGTGGCTAACAATAGATGATAGCTCCAGTTCAACAATATACATGAAACCCATTGAAATCCTTACAAGTGCTTATATCAATAAGATAGATGAAATGGAGAAAATTTAGAACCAACTCTTCAAAAATGAATATAAGGAAGAAGTAGAAATGAATTGGGGAGAGTTGGAAATCCTTGATATTTCTAAAAAATATCCATTGGAATTCAAGAATTTATTGATAGCTCTGGAATATGTATTTCTTAATAATGGCAAAATCATAATTATAAATGCTAATCTCATTAAATATAAAAAATGAAAGCTACCAAAGATTATTAATAAATGGCCAAGAGTCTTTGCTTCTTCATATGATGAATTGACAAGAATGAACCCACGCATATGCCAACATCTAATCTATATAGATTCCACTATCAAACCCAAGAGGTAGACATAAAGAAGGTTGAATTTGAAACTAAAAAAAGTTATAGAAAAGGAAGTTGAAAAACTTCTCAAAGTAGGATTCATCTATTTAGTAGTAGATAGTGAGTGGATAATTCCACTCATTATTGTATCAAAGAAAGAGGAATAATGGAGACTTTGTATAAACTTCAAGCTATTGAACATGGCTATGTTCAAAGATAATTGTTTTTTATCATTTACGGATGAAGTGTTGGATAGAATTGCAAGGCATAATTATTATAGTTTCCTGGATGGATATCATGAGTATGATTATATAAAAATTTTCCTAGAAGACCAGGCCAAAAAAATTTTTACAAGTCCCTAGGAAACTTTCACATATAAGAAGATGCCCTTTAGCCTCTATAATGGTCCTAAAACTTTCTAATACTTAGTTCTAAGTATCTTTTAGCAAAAAATTAGCAGTGATGTGGAAGTATTCATGAATGAATTTTCCACCTATGCCATTAATTTTGAATAGGCATTGGACCATCTTAAGCAAGTACCAAAATGATGTGTGATGATAAATCTATGGCTCAATTGGTTGAAAAGTCACTTGATGATCCAAGATGGTATTATTTTTGGGTATATAATTTTATGGAAGGAAATTAAGGTAGACCCTAAAAAGATAAGGGTCATCTAAGGAATAACTAAATGACCTTAAATTGTCAAAGATGTAAGGCCATTCCTTGATCATACTAGTTACTATAGGTGTTTCATTGAAAACTTCTCTAAAATTACCAAACTGCTAGTCAGGCTTAATAAAAAGAATGTAGCCTTTAAATCAATCAAGAAATGTAAATAGACATTCCAACATTTGAAACAAAAGCTTGTGGAAATACCCATTCTACATGCTCCTGATTGATCTAAACCTTTTTACATCATGATAGATGCATTCAATTATGCATTGGTAGTGGTAGTAATACTAATGGATGATAAAAAATTCCCACATTATATTCATTATGAAAGTAGGACAATCGTGGATGCTCAAATTAATTACATCACCACAAAAAGGAAACTCATGGTGGTGGTGTATTCTTTAAAAAATATTTAGGCATTATGTACTTAGATACGCAATTTTTATGCACAGTTATCATAGTGTAATCTGCTTTCTAATGAATAAGCCAACAATAAGCCCCGATGTTATAGGATGGTTGGTGATCTTATAGGATTTTGATCTTATAATGATGGATAGAAAGGGTACTGAAAATGTAGTTGCAAATCATTTGTGTTGGTTAAGATGCAATATCAATGATGATGAAGAGCCCTTATCCGATCAATTTCTAGATGAATTTCTCTTTGCTAAGGCAACCAAAGTTGATGCACTAATGGTCAAAAATTGATATGATGAGTTCCTTTCATATCTATTTAAAAAAAAGACTCCTATTGAATAGGATCATGGGAAGAACCATCAATTTCTTCACAAAGTTAAACACTACTTAGATATTGAGTGTAACCTCTATAAAGTTTATGCCAATGGGCTTGCATGATGATGTGTACCTAACCTAGATCAATAGAGAATCCTCTAAGATGCTCAAAGGTCATTTTGAGAGCCACTATGTAGGAAGAAGAAAAGCTACAAAGATCTTGATGGTAGAATATTTTTGGCCAATAATCTTCAGGGATGCTCACCATTTTTCTCATTCTTGCAAGTGGTGTCAATGAGATGAAGGAATGACAACTAGAATGGAAGAGATCCAATAGTGAATTTAGCCACTAGACCCTTTTGAACTTTGAGGAATTGATTTCATGGAATTCATCACTCTCATATTTAATGAAAAGTCATACATCATAGTTTCTATTGACTGCTATACAAAATGGGCTAATGCTATAGCCATTTTTGATTATACCTCTATCATTGAAACTCGATTCTTTTAATAATTGGTGATAAATAGGTTTGGTATGCCTAAGGAATTGATTTCTAAAAATAAAACACATTTCATAAGTGTTATCTTTCACAAGTTAATGTAACACTTGGACGTGAAACATAAATTCACAACACCTTATCACCCCTAAGAAAATGATCAAGTAAAGGTAAGTAATAGGGAGATCACTAGAATTCTAACATGAACCATTAGTAGATATAAGAAAGATTGAAGCACCAAACTCAGCGATGCCCTTTGAGCATATTTCTCAACATGGAAACTTTTTATAGGATAATCTTCCTATGAGTTAGTTTACGAAAAGTTATCTAAACTTCCAATTCAAACTAAACTTTTTACATTCACAACTACCTATGAACTTGACTTAGACATTAAACTAGTGCAAAAGGAATGTCTCATGACCCATAACATGCAAGATGAAAATAAAAGAGTAGCTTTAATGATGAATGAAGTTCACAAAGCATACAATAAATAATGTCATGATGCATAGATAAGAAAAGTTATATTCAAACTACAAGATAAGGTTTCCTATTAGAATCCCATGCATGTTCCATAATAAACTAAGCTCTAGACATTATGGGAAGAACATTATATCATATCCTAAACATTTCCTTTTGAGGTTATGATAATTTACAATCCAAAAAGTCCTCAAAAACACATAATAGTTAATATTCATAAACTTAAATCATTCATAGAGTTCTAAGTAACCTGACACAACACTAACACGTTGAATGAAGAACAAGCTCATTCCAATTTCCAAATCTCCTCCTTCCAACTTAGTTGTGGGAAAGATATCCATCTACCATAACACCTTGATAAGGATAAAAAACTTTTCTTCCTTTTTTTACAATGTTCTTTATATATTTTTCTTGTTATTTTCATTTGATCTTACTTGAAATTTCTAATTTTGTTCAATGTCTACTATGAATTTTTGAAATTGTTGAACATAGCTAGCAAGGGTATGATTTAATACTTAGGATAACTTTGTCCTTGAATTATGTTCTCTATGAATAGTTTTTCAATTTCTAGTAGTATCATGTAGTGAGTTCATGATATCCATCCATTCCATTTGTCTCATGTGGACTCTGCATCATGGGGATATGAAGGTTCTTTCACATTAAAACTACTAAAAGTAAAATATGATATGGTTACCCAATGAATTGGAAAAGGACCAAGTGGGAATGGAAAAGGGTGTGACCTTAAGGGGATTTGTTGTGCTCTTTCCTAAACTTCCTTCTTCAGTTTTGTGGCTTATCATTAGTATATCATCATTCTTACTATCGACCATAAAAGAATACATGTCTTTGTATGGTATTATTTCTATGAAAAAATGGGAATTCAAAGTACACCCCTTTGACAATATTAGGGACTATTATCACTTGTTATGAAGCTGAAAAGACATGTTACCCATGCTTGAAGGAATCCCTCTAACTAAGGCCCTAACTACTTCCTTCTTCTCTTGGAGTGATGATTATCATTGGTGGTAATCATGGTCTTTTGATAGTAGGAGAGAAGATATACTTTAATGCGAGGTCATTGTACTTGAAATGGACTTGGTCTAGATTGGTATCAGATCATCTTAATTAGAAATTTTACTAAGGATTCCATGCAACCATGATGTAGATTATTCATCTACCATTCTCTTTCTACCATTCATGCAATCAATTTTCTCTCACATTACTATCTCATGTCATGGTGAATTGATAGTTTTGTTTTATAGTTTGCATATCCTAAGATAATCCCCCACATGGGCATTTTGTTTATTTTAAAATAACCATTCATCATCTAGTATGCATAAGAACTTCTTTCGATGAGGTAATGTAAGCGAATATTAGGCATAATCTTTCTTTGGGGAGGATCCACTTGCATATATTTTGATTTACTTCAAGTTTAACACTCTAACGATAGGTTTCATTGCAATGTTGATCATCTTGATAGCTTGTAAAATCTAGTTTTTACTCTACTTTGGCATACGAAACATCCTCCAATTACTCATCCCACATGTTCAAATTGCTCCAATTTTTTGAACCATACCCTCAATTATATTGTTGTTATTATTTCCCATATTTTTGACTCTTGTTTTAAACCCAAACTCGTTCACAATCCTTTGAAATCTTAAAGTGAAAAAATAGATGTGAACAACTATCAGTGTTGATGTAGTTAGTCGAGTCGATGCAACCTTGTTGATGCATCTCCATCGATGTGACATAAAAATCATATAAATACGTGCCAAGAGCCTTAAAATTTAGTCATTTTAATCATTTTCACCTATTATTCGATCCTTGAGCTACCATAGGTATGCTTTGTGTCATGGGGGCATCAAACACTAGGTTTTCATAGATAAGATATTGAAATAATATTGAATTACTGGTTATAAGAGTTAATATCAATATTCAACCTTCGTCGGAGCATGGATAAAATAATAAAAAATAATAGCATATGTCTATAATCATTAAAATAAATAATTAATGATAAACTTCTAACTTTTGACCAATAGACATAACCTAATTAGACAAAGAAAGGTATTCAAATAAAACAAATATTATATTTAAGAAACTAATCCTAGGTTATGTATGTGATTGTAAATGGTACTTAAGTAAGGACTTTGGATAGGAAGGCCATCACAGCCCAAGGAAAAAGAACTATGTGGTGGAAGGGGCCAACAATTGCAAATGTAAGAATAATAGCCATAAGAGTAAGCAGTTGAGGCCACTGATGCTACTAGACTCTTGTAGGATGAGCTCAAGGTAGAATCTATCCATCAAATTCTCACAAGAGAATTTGGAAAATTTAATCAAGATGATGTTCCAAGACTATAGCCTAATCTATAGGTCATGCTTACAAAGGCTTGCCTAGAAAAGGTTCACATTAAGAAAATTCAAAGATCCATCCTTCAAGAACTAAATTTTAGAACTTTCTTGGAGCTTGCACCAAAAAAGGTCAGAAGACAACTCCAAGGGTCTCCACTATGGTCGATTCTCTTCAGTAATGGGGAATGGTAAATGAGAGAAATTTATCTCTTCTAGAACAATTGATAAGGAGATGCCACTATTAAAATCAAAGACATGTCCATCTCTTACTTAGTTGAAGCAATAACAGAGATCCTTGGATTATCCAACATCAAGGCAAACATTGTAGAAATATTCACTCAAGCATACCCAGAAGCTAGGAAAGAGTGGGTTCAATGGTGTTATGGAGTGGATCATCATGAGTACAATTCCCTCACTAAGGATGAGTGAGTATATTTTAAGATTGTGACATATCACATTAATCCAATAGTGATTCCAAGCAAGGTAATAGCCTTTTCCACTAGGGCATGTATGTCTCTAAGAAAAAATTTTCTAGTCAACCTACTAGAACTCATCTTCCTTAAAATTCAGAACTGTTTCGAGGAGAATGTGAAGGGTAGAAACACACTTCCCTTTCCATGCCTCATAAAAAAACTCAATAAAAGGGAAAGGATATCTTGCTATTCTAATGATATAGTTTACAAAGCTCCTACTGCATCATGGTAGGAAATGATGAATGATAAATCTCTTGCCAAGATTCAAGAGGAGGAGAAACCACCATCACCATCATCTACAACATCGAAGAAAACTTCAAAAATGTTGGTAGCTACAAAGCATCTAAGAAAGATTAGAGAGCCGTAGTTGTAAAAAAAATAAGCCTCTAGAGATGATTGGGAATCTTTGGTATACTAATTAGCCATGAGCCATCTGAACAAGGTCATAAAGACCATTAGTTATTCAAATGATGGAATAATTCTATTGTTCTCTTCATAGAGAAATGAGACACCCAATCACTCCAATCTTGCTATCAAAGAAGTCACTATGTCCATACTAGGACAAGAATTCCCTAAATTTTTTGAAAATGTAGTAGCCTTTTCTATATTGCTAAAAAAAGATGAGGGAACAATGGTTTTAATTATGTCACACAAGGGCCAAGAGATAGCAACTAACATGGTAGTGGATCACATTGGAGAGACTTTAAGTGCTTCTACTACATTGGTATCTGATGTTGCTACCATGGTAGATGTACAAGCATCAACAGGAGTAAGAAGTAGAAGGATGAGTGTAATCTAGCATGAAGAAGTGTTGGACTAATCGGTGAGAATCAGCTAATTGATTCTAAAGATCTTTGATCTTGTAGAACACATATCAGCTACCCAATTTTAGGTATTAGAGATATGGGATAAGCTCTTAATTGCAAATGCATAACTCAAGAAGGCCACTATTAGCAATCAATAGTTGGCTGCTAAGGTTTCATAACTTAGAGCTTGCTTGTTAGATCCTATCATTCTTAGGCCAAAACTCACCAAAGATGAAGCTTTTCAATAGCTTTACTAAAAATCTCAAGTGGTGGAGAATGCCTAGAAAATGGTAATCTTTGATGAATCACTATTGAAAGTAATGGTACATTATAGTAATCATGGCCTCCATCAAGTTCAAAAGTAAAATCTAGTACTAACACAAAAAAATCATTACTTGTAGAATGTTGAACAATAGAAAGGACATATGGCTGAATACATTCATCAGTAGTAGGAATAGCTTACCAAGATGAACTTAGACTTGAGAAGGTTTGCTATAGAAACTTGAAAACTCTCAATGAATGAGGTAAGTGCCCTTTTCCATGAGGCTATATTAACAAGTTAAGGGCCACTATAGAGCCAAGGTTTGGATGCTCAAGGAAGTCAACAAAAAAGAGATTAAGTTGGCTAAGGTGAAGATAAATGAACCCCTATAGAAACTACAATAAAGAGATGATGTGTGAGAACCCATGTTTGATGCCCCTAATGCATATAACCAAGTAGAGATCTATCTCAAAGAGTTGCAAATCTAGGATATGACAAAATATATGGAGCTTGCTAGCCTTTGATATGAAAACTTGGCAATGTTGATAGCTGGGGGCCTAGATCAAAGTTAGAGAAGTAGGTGATTAGCTCTTACCTCCTTTATGAGGGAGAGTTCTATCTCCAAAAAGAGACTAAATAAAAGCTAAAAGTGACCAATGCGGAGCTTTAAGTTCTCAAAAGAAAATTCACTAATCAAAGATTTATTATTGAGAACTTGACCAAAAGATTAAGTGACTACCTAGAGCTACAAAATTATATTCGTACATTTGACATTGAACATAAATAATTCAAAGCCTCATTTATCAATGTGAAGGAGATGTTTCCTACACTTATGTACCTATGGAATATTCTAGCACCATCTCATCTAGGTGAAGTAACATGGATCATTCATGACCCATAAGATAAGGAGGAAAAGATGAAGAAACTTCTAGATGCCTTTTAACTTTTGATGGTAGTAATAAGATTGTCTAGGCCTTGAGTAGAGTAGGGATGTAATAAAGGATCCTTCATGCCATAGGAGCCTCCACATTTAGGAATGGTGTAAAGAATTCATCTCATCTTGATCCATCCAATAGACACCTTCTAATTTTTGCCAAAAGAGTATCCAATCTCTTTGTACATTGTACTAATTTTGGAACCATGAAAAATGGCACTCAAAAGTTCTTTTTTTATTAGAGTTAGTCGATGATTGATGAGCTTCAATAAGTTGCATCGATGGGACCCTATTTATGTGGCTGCGTCGACGTAGCCCTAGAGAAAAAACTATAAATATGTGCTCCCCAGTTATGTTTATGGAAGAGAATTCATAGTAGTAGTAGAGATCTTGCGGTTTTTACATTTGAAAGTTAGAATATTTTTTTGAGTGCCCACAATAGGATTCATTAAGTGTATAGATATTTATTTAAGCATTGTTGTACTTGAGTACAATAGTGTGTACGATAATAAAGATGAGCTTCTTGATAAACCTTGTAGCATTATGGATAGTTTAAATGCTTTATTTATGCATTCATTGTCTTTATTAAATATTTAATGAGTTAAGCTAAATTAGACTTTAATCATTTAAGCTAGATAGATTAAATACATAAGTATGACTACTTTGCGCATAAATACGTATTTGCTTGGTAATCCTAGTAGCATTATTGCTTGGTGTACTTAGTAGCATAGTGCTTGGTAACCCAGCAATGGATACGTGCATTTAGGATGTGTATGAAAAGTGGGATTGGATGCTTATGTTAGGACTAGTTAGAAACTAGTTAGTTAGTTAAATTAAATTAGTCATTAAATTACTCTATTTCTCTCTTCAAGCACCAACACCATAACAAAATGATAAAAATCATAAACCTTGATTACACTTAATCATACCATGTGCATCATAAGTGTAATTGGGAAGATAACGAATTGGATAAGATTCACTTTCTAGAAGACTAGTGTGTTGGAAATTATAAAGCTCATGAAATTTGATCGGATAATGTGTGAATGCTTCATGATTTGTATGGTTGAGCGTAGGAGTACCTTTAGCTGCTCATCATTGACATTGTTGCTAGGAATTTTTTTGTTGAAACATGTCCTATTTAGATTTAGTTGATATCATTGATATCGTTTGATGAACCTCAAGGTCCATATCATTCCCAAATAATATAACTATGAAAGCACATCGATATTTTGTTTGTTGCAAAATGTCTTCTTCTCACAGGAAAAATGATATGAATCACCAGTCCCACAAGAATGCAAAGTAACATATACTCATCTAGATGAGTTTGTGCGTGATTTCACCTTCATCCTACATCAGGATGAGAAATTATGATAGCATGATATGGAGGTCAACATTTTATTGCCTCTCAATTGATCTATGCTCGAGATGCTACTTCAAACTCTAAAGAAGTTAGACATCTCACATATTTAAGAGGAATATGTTGTGATTGGTTATGACACTCGAGACTACCATCTCGCTAACACACAACACAGGTGACATTGACATCAGGGGAGGCATCATGAGGATGCTAAGGGGAAACGGTTCACAAATCCATTGTTCCTACTAAATCAAGATGACAAAAAGGATCCTCTTTCTAAAGGTCTTCAACATGAAGGTTCTTTACCCTTTGTTATTGGTGATGAGGATGTGACCTTGAATTTGCAATCTATAATCCACAATTCAAGTTCAAAGAAAGATGGAAGTCAAGGTAAGGGATCAAATAAGGATAAAGATGATATGAAAAATAATGAATGTGGCTATGATACCCAAGGGAGAGTTGGTAGATTTCATGGTGGAGGTAGTCCTCCTCCTTCATCCCCATCTTCATCTACATCTACTTCTTATTCCTCTTCTAAATTTGAAAGATTCCATAGAAGGAACAACCATGATGGAGGTGAGCATTAAGGAAATAATATTAATTTCCATGCTCACAATAATCAAAGGGGTAATAGCGGACATCATTGGTGATAACAAAACCATGATGATGATGAGCCTCTATTGGTGACCCAAAGCATGCTTAACATTGCAGAGGTACTTAAGATCCCAACTAGGCATGTAAAACATATTCAGATCAAGTGTGTAGACATGAATGATATCCCAAGATTTAAGGGGGGATACAACTTTGATTCACCAACACATCTACAAGCTTTCCACAACGCTTGTGCCATATAGAACATTGAAAATGATTGGAAAAAACTCAAGCTCTTCCCTAGGACACTCATCAAAGAGGCAGAAAGTTGGTACTAGTCCTTAGATCCAAAATCAATTCATTGATGAAGTACAATGCTTAAACTATTGAATGATAAATACTAGACATACTCTAAACTGTCTAATTTGAGAAGGCAAATCCAAGGCTGGAAATAGAGAACACATGAACCCTTGGATGCCACCATGGATAGATATTACTCTCTCTTACACTGATTCCTTGGCCATGGTTAGTCTTAGAGGGAACAAATCCACTACATCATAGATGGGTTTAGAGTNTCTTGGCCATGGTTAGTCTTAGAGGGAACAAATCCACTACATCATAGATGGGTTTAGAGTAGAAATCAGAATAACTCTTGGGGTTTATTCACAAGGAAGATTATTCAAACTAAGAGCTCATTAGATATAAAGGCTTATAGAGCAGGTAGTAAAAGAAGAAGGTGAGTTGCAAAAAGGAAAAGAATAGAGGAATATAATAGGGATCCTTCCATTAGGAAAAGAGAGGTCCAATTTTGTGACGAGGAAGAGTCACTACTTGATGAAGTGATGAATAGGAAAACCTTACCCATACAAAATCCTATTTATGATATTTTGGTTAAGGTTGATAAATTATGGGACTCTTTGGATGAAAGGTTCCAAACTACTATGAAGATCACTAAAGCATCCAAAGAACAGAATAGTGATAGTAAATGCAAGAGATGAAAAGAAGCTAAACGTGCCTACTAGAAAGGTAAGGGAAAAGCTACTATAGTTCAGGAAGTTGTGGAGAGAAGTTGTAATGATGATACTAGTTGTGACATCTATCAATATGAACATTCAAAGGAATGTTTTCTTGTGCTGTCACACTTACAAGAGTCTAGGATGTATGCATTGAATTGGTAACTAGCACATAGGCACACACACAAATGATTGCCTTATCCTTAAGGCAATCCAAAGTAGTTCCACTAGAAACAACAAGCTTATTACCCAAGTGGAGCTCCACCATAACCATATGAGTAATATTAACAATGGAAATAATCACAATCATGGGAAATGCCACTACCAAGACAACAGTAACCTTATAGGCAATCAGATCCATATGGGTACTATGTTTAGCAACTTATTTCTCCATGAAGCTCTACAAGCCATACATCATTCTAGCATCACTATTATCCTCCAAAGTATCATAGAAGTCATTCATCATCTACTTGAGGGGAGCACCCATACCCATACGATCCTCCACATGTGTCTGCACACATCTATTTTCTCCTACCTAGTTACCTATTGCTTCATCCATGTAGGGTGAAATTCCCTCATAGCCACAGTAATGAAATACTAGGAGGGTTGTGAATTTACAGCTAGTCTTCTAGCTAAGTGGTTTAGAAAATAATTCTAGGAAACAACCATTTTCTCAATGCAACAGTCCTCCCAAATCATCACAACCTAATATGATTGTTCATCCCACATTTTCAACACCCTTATCCTCTACATCAAGTACATTCGAGTGCCCTTCAAACCAAATGGCACCTCAAATCCACACTGTGATGCTAACTCATGTTGTTTTTTATTAGATCAAGGTTGGAAATCTTCCCAAAATAAGATCTAACCCAAGGAGTCCTCTCATTTACTTGCAGATCATTAGACATGAGCCATGCAAAGCTCTTCTTGATTTTGGTTTTGGTGTCCATCTCATCTCTTATGACATGTACAAGGCCTGTAATCTATTGTCTCTCAAGAAGAGCAACATTTGTTTAGAATTGGTAGACTAGTCAATTACTATCAACTTTCTAGTGATCAAGGTTGAGAACTACAAATGTGACTTTCCCATCATTATGGGAAGGGCATGGTTAAGCTTGATTGATGTGTGAATGAGCATAAGGGACCTCTCCTTGGAAATCTCCAAGGAAAATGAATTTGGATGAATAGAGAATAAGTGTATTCCATGCATCACATACAATGATAACGAGTGTAATTGCATGTAGAAAATATGATTTATTAAAAGTACATTCATCCAAGCATGCAGTTAGTGTGCACAAAAAATAGATATTCAAAAGTGCTTGTATGTAGCAACCACAAAATAGGAGGGCACCAAGTGGTTGACAACTAACTTTGATAGCAGCACATTATGCATGGAACCAACTAAGAGCTTAACATGTGCTTATGTCAAAGGCATGGATGAACTTGAGCAAGTTCATCACCAACTCTTTGATGATGAATATGATGGTACATGTTGGGGAGAGTTGGTAATCCCTAATAATTTCAAGCAAGAGCCCCTATAATTAAAACCCCTACAAGTTGGAATGGAGTATGCATTCTTAAACAATGGGAAGCCAGTTATCATTAATGCCAAACTTGCTCTTGAACAAAAAGAAAAGTTGTTAAAGATGGTTAACAAGTGGCCAACAACTTTTTCTTGGCCACATCTTGAGCTAACTAGAATTGATCCAAGGATATGCAAGCATCGCATTTACACTTACCTAGCCATGAAGCCAAGAATGCAACTATAGAGGTGGCTGAATCCCAAACTAAAGCAAATCATCAAGAAGGTAATAGAACAACTCATCAAGGAGGGGTTCATCTATCCCATCACGGGTAGTGAGTGGGTTGACCCACTCATAATTGTGCCAAAGAAAGGTGGCAATTAGAAGATCTACATCAACTTCAGGCTGTTGAACAAGACAACATTTAAAGATCATTTTGCATTGCCATTTGTGGATCAAGTGTTGGACACCCTATCTAGGCATTGTTATTATAGCTTCTTGGATGGTTCTAGTGGCTATAACCAAATCCAAATTGCACTAGAAAATTAGGCCAAGACAACATTCACTAGTCCCTTGGGGACTTTTGCATATTGTAAGATGCCATTTGGTCTATGCAATGCCCCTGCAACATTTCAATGTTTGGTCCTTAGTATTTTCCAATAGTAGATTGGTAGTAGGATAGAAGTCTTCATAGATGACTTTTCTACCTATGGGGCTACATTTAAGTAAGCCCTGGACCACCTTGAGCAAGTATTGAAGATATGTGTTGAAACAAACCATAGGCTCACTTGGTAGAAGAGCCATTTGATGGTCTACGAACACATAGTACTAGGGCATAGAATTACGTAAGAAGGGACTGAGGTAGACCTAAAAAATAAGGGTTATCCTAGGAATTACACACCAACCAGAGATAGTTAAAAATTCCTAGTCATTCCTTGGACATACTATCTACTACCCACTATTTATAAATATTTTTTCTAAGATCACAAAGCCATTGATAGAGCTTACAAAGAAAGATGCTCCATTTATCTTAACAAAGGAGTGCAAACATGCATTCTAATAATTAAAGGACAAACTCATAGAAACTCTAATTATATGAGCACCAAATTGGTCTAGACCAGTTCACATAATGAAAAATGCATCTAATTATGCTTTTGGAGTGATGCTTACATAGTTGGATAATAAGAAATGTACATATTACATCCACTACGCAAGGCAAAGCATTTTGGGTGCATAATTGAATTACACCACAACGAAGAAAGAATTAATGATAATGGTGTATGCTCTTGAAAATTTTAGGTACTATGTGCTTGGTTATAAAGTATTTGTGCATAACAATCATAGTGCCATTTGCTTCCTAATGAACAAGCTAATGGTGAGCCCCCATATCATATGGTGGCTTGTAATCTTACAAGAATTTGATCTGACAATGGTAGATTAGAAAGGGATTGAGAATGTGGTCGCTGACTACCCCTCTTGGTTAAGATGGGATAACAAAGAGGAGGAGATCCTGCTCTCTAATTAATTTCCAAATGAACTCCTCTTTATAGTAGTAATAAATGACCAAGTGCCCACAGAAACAACATGGTACAATGGCATCCTCACTTACCTTCTTAGTCAAGAGATTCCACAAGGTCTAGACTTTAGGAAGAAACAACAGTTTCTGCATTGGGCAAAGTACTTCATGAAAATTAACAGATACCTTTACAAGGTATGTGTAGATGGCTTAGTTTTTTGGTGTGTCCCTGATATAGATCAACTATGTGTTCTCCAAGATGCTCATGAAGGCCCTTGTAGAGGCCACTATGCAAGGAGGCGAACAACCATAAAAATCTTGATGGTAGGATACTGGTGGCCTACAATCTTTAGGGATGCCCACCAATTTGTTTGATCTTGTGGGCACTTTCAACGAGATGGTGGGATGACCACATGAATAGAGGATCCTCAACAGTGGATTCAACCACTATAACCATTCAACATATGGGGCATAGACTCCATGCGTCCCAGCACACCCATGTCCAATGGAAGGGCATATATCATTGTAGCAGTTGACTATTGTACGAAATGGGTAGAAGCAGTAGTTGTCATTGATTGTACATCATCCATTGCTACTTGATTTATATAACAACATGTTGTAAATAGGTTTGGGGTGCCACATGCACTGATTTCTGACAATGGAACTCATTTCATAGGTGCCACTTTTAAAAAGTTGATGCAATGCTTGGGGGTTGAACATAAATTAACAACACCCTATCACCTGCAAGCCAATGGTCAAGTAGTGGTAACTAACCAGGAGATCACAAAGATATTAACAAGAACCATAAGCAAATATAGGAGATATTGGAGCACAAAACTCAATGATGCCCCTTGGGCCTACTACTCAACATGAAAACTCCCTATTAGCTACTCTCTCTATGAGTTAGTGTATGGAAAACTTCCAATAGTTCGGATCCAATCTGAGCTCCATATGCTCTCAATAGCCTGTGAACTGAATCTTGACCTAAGTCTAGCACAAAATAAAAATATTGATCAACCTTAATGTGCTAGATGAAAATTGATTAGTGGCCTTGTCTTGGAATGAAGTGCATAAGACACTCAACAAGAAATGGCATGACCTAAGAATATGAAAAGTGAAGTTCCAATCAAGAAATAATGTTCTCTACTAGAACCCCAAACATAACCATAGAGAAATAAGTTTCAAACATTGTGGGAGGAACCTTATATAATTGCTGAAACCCTTCCCTCTAGGGCCATGACCATATACAAACTTGAAAGCCCAAATAAAAAGCAGTTGGTCAACATCCAACAAATAAAGTTTTTCCATGAACCCAAGCAAGCTAGTACAACAAATATCTCCATGGATGGACAAAAAAATTTAATTTTTTGGATCTCCTCCTTTCAACTCAATCATGGGGGAGATGGACATCCATGCTAACCATCCATATGGCTTCTTAGTTTTTCTATTTGTTTTGGTTTTACACATTTTTATATTTATAGTTGTTTATTTTACACCTTTTTTATTTTCAAATTTTTCCTATTTTTACACCATTTTTTTGTTTTACACCATTGTTAGTATGTTTGAATATTTCTTGAATATTTTACACTTATATATTTTATCTTCTTTTTTTTAAGTGTGGTTTTCAAATTTTTTCTAATAAAAGTACTTTATTGCCAATAGGACACAATGGTTTCATGGTTGCTACTAATGATGGTTTATGCTTTGTGTTTGGTTTGCTAATGTC
>MNCI01024658.1:0-10249 GCA_015680685.1 Gnetum montanum
CCTTGCCACACTAACCTATGTATTGGAAAGGGATAGGTAATGCCATAGGTAGTGGCTATTCTTGCGGTAGCATCTGAGAATAAGCATTTTACCATATGCAAGAACTTAGGTCCAAAACCAAGTTTGGTCATGGTCTGCAAGATAAAATCCCACTTTATGTTTTCATAAGCCTTAGCATAATCAAGTTTTAGTAGGAGAATATCTTGTCCATCATCCTTAGCCCACTTGAGACTTTCTCATGCTATAACCACATTGTCTAAAATATATCTACCAGCAACAAATCTTGTTTGTTGGGGAGATATGATCTTGCCAACTATTGTTTTCATTCATAGGGCTAGGCACTTAACCAAAATTTTATACACTACATTGAGAAGAGTTATGGGACACCAATTGGAGATATCGATAAGATCCCCAGACTTGGGGAGGAGATGAATTACCCCTAGATTTAGATTGGGCCTGAGGGAACTAGTTACGATAGCCTCATTAATGACCTACAGAAGATCATTTTCCATCAAATCCCAATGATTTTGAAAAAATTCCATGGGAACCATCATAGCCAGGAGCCTTTCACTGACTTAACTTGGAACAGGCCACTTGTAGCTCCACCAAAGTGATATCAATGTTAAGAGTTTGTAGCATAGTGGAGTTGATAAGGTAAGGATAATTGGGAATGGCAGCCTTGAACGAAGCAATCTCCATTGGGGTAGTTGCAAAAATGGTTTCATAGTGGTTCTTGAGAAAAGAGAGGATACTATTATGGTCAGTAATGGTGGTACCATCACTGGAGATTTTGTTTATGGAACGTGAAGGGGAAGTAGTATTAAGATACTTAAAAAATTTCTTACAGTGTTCATCTTGAATATTTAACCAAGTGAGCCAAATTTTAGTTAAGGAACTTTGTGCTCGATATACATCCCAATGTTGAAAGGCTAATCATGCTCTAGCAAGCTCCTCATGAACTAGAGTGTTGAAGGGATCTTGAGCTAGTCTATTAGTGAGATGTTCAATAGTGAGATGAATTTTGTTGTATTCTTGTCTAGCCTGAGTAGCCATTGCCTTACCATACGAATGAGAAAATTTTTTCACTTGACATGAAGCACAATGCCACTAGTTAATCCAACCCACCTGATTTATGGGCCTAGGTTTGACATTCCAATGGTTGGAAGTTGGGTAGCAGGGAAAGAAAAATAGTTGTTATGTAGTTGAAAAAGATGGAATTTTTGTCAATGAGGGCTACCATGAATCTTGATAGATATGGAGATAGGAAGATGATTTGATAAGGTGGCATGGTGATGAACCATAGTAGCGAAGAAGGCTTGCTAGAAGGAAAGGGTGGACAAATAAAACCTATCTAACCTATTATAGATGCGAGCCTACACAATATGGAGATTGCTCGAAGTAAATCTATGAAGGGTAATGCCCACAGAGTTTTCCACCCTATTAGAAAGGTAAAACCTTTTCTTAAAGGTAGACCAGGTCTGATACCCGAGATTGGGTAGTTGAAAAAACACCCCTTTGAGCTTGTCTTGAGGGAATTCGATCATATTAAAATCTCCTCCAAATATCCAAGGCATTGTGGGAAGAGAATTTGCAAGTTCTTGCCAAAGGATACCCCATTCTATGGAGTCGTTTGGGGAATATATCGGTCAAATACCAAAAGGACCATGCAAGGAGGAGAAGGTGGCCCAAGAAACTCTACGCCTAGAATCGAAACTGCTTTGAAGGATTTTAGTTTTCTAGTAGGGTGACAGGAGAATGGCTACACCTCCTTTCCCACTCGCATGGGACATCGCTAGGATTGAGGAGTGGGGAAGAAACCAATGGGTGGAAAAGAATAAAAGGTTAGCTCAAACCTTAATTTCTTGAAGGAGAATGAAATCAAAGGCTATATTAAGACTAGAAATAAAGTTTCCTACTAACTTCCATCGAAGCCTACCTGTAAGGCCTCAAACATTCCATGAACTAAGGTTCATGGAAAAGCAAGGGGCAGTTTGGATGAGAGGTTAATGGAAGGTTCGAAAGTTAAAGTATGAACTTCAATTATTCCTAACAGGAGGGCAAAGGAGTTGTTCGTGGAGACAAGGGCCCTGGAAGTGTTTAGTGAAGAGGAGCTGGATGAAGGAGTAGAACTAAAGGAAGCTTTGACTCATTTCCTTCCACTACCCACCATGAACTCATCCACCAAGACTGAGTCCTTAACTATCTTTAAGGGGATGACATGGGTGGAGGTGTGAGTACCTGACTATTTTTTCTGTAGCTTGGAGGGGCTAGACTGAGAGGAGGATTGTGGAGCTATTGGGAAAGGAGATTCAAATTTCAAGGATACTAAGGATGGGTGTAATGGTGTGATGGTTTTTCTAAGATGCTACAGGTTGTTTCTTCTTGTCTAGGATGGGACACACTGATATATGATGCTCAACCCTATGAAAATAGCTACACAAGTTTGGAAGGTAAAACTAATCCACTTTTTAGAAGAAGAGTTTTCCACCAACAACGAGGGTTAATGAGGTCTTCCAAAGAGCTATATCTAGTTCAATATAATAATGATGAATTTGAGTTCCATTGATTTCCATACAATGATAAGAAATAATAGGACCCAAGGTGCTCACAATGTCCCTCTTAACAGATGAGAAAATAAGTGGAAGATTGGGCAATTCCATGTAATAAGGAATTATATTAAAAGTTGGATTGTTAACATTAAAGTTAAATCTCCAGGCACGTGCTATTAGGGTTTCATTCCATGTTGGAAAAATATTTAAAGGGAGAGCATTCTTGACCTAAGAGGCATTAGATAATTCCACCAAAATGAAATTTCAAGCATAGTATTGAGTATGAGAAACTTGAATGCCCTAGGGCTGAAGGAGGCTTTGGACTTGAGTGTTTATACTTGGGGACCTTGGTACAAACCCCACAATTTAAAAATTAAATAAAACAAGATGAAAAATCTTTAGAAACTACTTAAAAAATATCTTTAAGTAAAAGGAAATCAATTTGAGATGAGGTAGAGGAACTTCCCTGAGGGAGAGCAGAACTTGACGAATTTGCCATTGCAACTCACCTACCCATGAAGCAGGCATAGCCTCTTCACAAAAACAACACAGAGATGCCCAACCACAACCCCAAATTGATTCAGTTTTGTAGATGAACTCTCTAGATCTTGAGCTTAGAACAAGCCTGGTTCCACCACTCCCAAAAGACATATTGCCCTACCACGAAAAACATGTTGGCTAGAAGAAAAATTTGCTACAAAAAGTCAAATCATTTGGATAGAAGCCACTGTTCCAACTACCTGCGTAGATTGATGAGATTCCCCTATGAAGCCCTTGTCCAAAAGCCCACTCGAACTCCAAAAATTTGATCTTGGTGAGTTGTGTTGGGATATACATAGGCATTGGGAACCTGATGCTAATACAATAGTTTGAATGTTTGTTCACAAAATGAACAGTGAAACCAACATTCATTTATAATTTTATGCAAAATAAATACTTGTGTCACTTAATAGGAAAGGTTCAAAATCTATAAATAAACACAAAGATGAGGGGGAAATGATTTTTAAAAAAAATTTATGATTGCAAATATCATTGATAATGGAAAAAGGGCATAAATATTCTCATAATAAACTTCAAAATTGAGTGTTTAAGCTAATTAGAAATATCCACAATGACCCTCAATACTATCATAGCATTTTTCCATCTAAATATAGAGTTATTTTGCAAGATCATGATGCATAAAACTTGGAAAGGTCTTGCTTTATTGGAAGGTTAGCATAATCAAGTCAAGGTCATGGCCTTAGGTAGGGAGGAAGCACATGATTAGCTTATGGCCCTGGCAAGCAGATGGTGGTGTCTTTAGTAAAGCTTGAGAAGGGTGTTACTGTAGTGGAAAGTTAGCATGATTAGGACATAGCCTTGTGGAGTGAAGCAATGAAAACTCGTAAAGTAAAATTCTAATGTGTGAAATTTAGGAAGGATCTCACTTTAGTGGAAAGCAAGAATGAGCAGGTCATAATTTTTTAGTTTTTTCTTAGGATTTTTCTCTCACAAATATGATCTCTTCAGAATTTTTTAGTGGGGATTCTAAATTACCTTTAATTCTTTCAACTAATTCTTCTATCTATATAAAAATTTTTGTTAATTTTGAGAATGAAGATTTACAAGCTAGGATTAAAAATTTGAGACACTTTCTTCTAGTGATGTTGATAAAATTAATATACCTAATTTAATTCCTAATTTTCCAAGAAAGGAAGGCAATGGATTGTGTAGTAATTAGACCCCAAAAATGAATAATAATATTTAAAATTATTCAAATTATATTAGATCATTCAAGGGAGAGTCTAAAGAAAAAGACCAATAATTTTTGGAATGTCTTTTTAGGTTTTCATCCTGATAACCAATTCTTAAAAACCTTCTCTCTAGAGTAGAAAAAGGATAAGTAATGTCCTTATTCAAAAGTGTTAAAACTTCATATAATTTTTTCATTTTAAGAAGAATGATAGATTTCAAAGGAGAAACTAACCAATACAAGAAGATTGATGGACCTTTTTTGTTTTTCCTCAAAGTAGACTAAGGCTTTGTGTTGTTGTTGTCTTCTAGATGAATGCTACTATGATCCTTCCATTATATTCATTTCTTAGTTTTGAAAACCACCACTTCCATTTTATCTAGAATAAGCTTGAATCCTAGTGGTTTTGCACAAGTTCAATACCAAATGATTAATCTATTCTAGACCAAATATGTGACACCTGGTTGCAATTATAGTGTAGAAAGAAACCTTGATTTTTTGTTTTTTTTTTCTGAAATAATAGAATATGAGAAAACATGGGATTTTTGGAGCTATCAATTGAGTGAATGGGAAGAAGTTTTGGTGGTGGGCAAGAGTGTTCGAGTCTATGGAAGAATGCCATTTTGGATGGCCCATGGGATCTAGAGAATCGATCAAATCAGATTTTTTTTTTCTTAGTTTCTTGTGGGTGGAAAGCCTAGTTTGAGTGGGCTAGTGGAAGAGGGTTTCAGAGGGAAATATTTTCAATCTGTGTAGGCAGTTGGAATAGTGGCTTCTATCCAAAGGATTTGAGCATATGTTGTGGATTTTTCTTCTAGCCCACACATTTTTCATTGTAGGGTAGTATGTCTTTTAGGAGTGTTGGTTCCAGACTTGTTCTAAGCTTAGGATCTAGAGAGTTCATCTACAAATCTAAATCAATTTTTGGTTGTGGTTGGGCATCTCTATGTTGCCACTATGAAGGGGCTATGCCTGCCTTATGGGTAGGTGAGTTGCAATGGTGGACTTATCAGGTTCTGCTCTTCATCAAGGAAGTATCTCTACCTCACCTAAAATTGATTTCCTTTTACCTAATGATATTTTCTAAGTAGTTTCCAAAGATTTGGCAACTCATTTTAATTTTTTTCAAATTTTGGGGTTTTACGAAGGTCCTGATGTATAAACACTCAAGTCCAAAGCCTCCTTTAGCCCCAGGGCATTCAAGTTTCTCACGCTTGATACTATGCTAAAAATTTCATTTTGGTGGAACTATCCAATGCCTCTCAAATTGAGAAGGCTCTCTCTCTAAAATTTTTCCATCATAGAATGCAACCCTAATAGCATGCACCTAAAGATTTAACCTTAATGTCACTGACCTAGCTTTTAATATAATTCCTTGTTAAATGGAATTGCCCTATCTTCCACTTATTTTCTCATCTATTGAGAGGGACATTTTGAGCACCCTAGGTCCTATTATTTCTGATCATTATATGACAATCAATGAAACTAACATTCATTGTTATTGTATTGAACTGGATATAACTATTTGGAAGAGCTGATTAACCCTTGCTACTAGTGGAAAACTCTTCATCCAAAAAGTGGACAATATTTACCTTTCAAACTTGTGTAGCTATTGTCACAGGGTTGAGCATCATCTATTGGCATGTCCCATCCTAGCTAGGAAGAAACAATCTATGGCATCTCAGAAAACTTGTTCCCCAGTCACACCATTTTGTCCATCCTCAGTATCCTTTAATTTTGGATCTCCTTCCCCAACAGCTCCACAATCCTCCTCTCAGTCTTGCCCCTCCAAGCTATAGAAACAATAGTTAGGTACTCACACCTCCGCCCATATCATCCCTTAAAAGGTATTCAAGGAATCAATCTCGGTGGATGAGTTTGTGTTGGGTAGTGAAAGGAAACAAGTCAAAGCTTCCTTTAGTTCTACTCCTCCCTCCAGCTCCTCTCTATTGAATACTTCCATGGCCCTTGTCTCCACGAACAACTTCTTTGCCGTCTTGGTAGGAACAATGGAAGTTGATACTTTGACTTCTAAACCTTCCATTGACCTCTCATCCAAATTTCCCCTTGTTTCCCCATGAATCTTCTTTCATTGAATGTTTGAGGCCTTACTGGTAGGCTTCAATAGAAGTGAGCAAGTAACTTTATTTCTAGTATTAATATAGCCTTTGATTTCATTCTCCTTCAATAAATTAAGGTTTTAGCTGACCTTGTATCCTTTTCCGTCCATTGGTTTCTTTCTCACTCCTAAATCCTAGCAATGTCCCATGTGAGTGGGAAAGGAGGTGCGACCATTCTCCTCTACCCTACTAGAAAACTAAAATCCTTCAAAGTGGTTCTGATTCTAGGCATAGAGTTTGTTGGACCACCTTATCCTCCTTGCATGACCCTTTTGGAATTTGCTCGATATATGCCCCAAACAACCCCATGGAATAGGCTCTCCTTTGGCAAGAAATTGCAAATTATCTTCCCCTAGTGCCTTGGATATTGAAAGGAGATTTTAACATGGTCAAATTTCCTCAAGATAAGCTAAAAGGGGTGTTTTTTCAACTATCCAATTTCGAGTATCAAACCTATTCTACCATAAAGAAAAGGTTTTAACTTTCTGATAAGCAGACATCTCTGTGGGTGTTCCCTCCACATATGTACTTGGAGCAATCTCCATCTTGGGTAGGCTCACATCTATAGTAGGTTAGATAGGTTCTATTTTTCCACCCTTTTCTTTTGGCAAGCCTTCTTTGCTACTATGGTTCATTACCATGCCACCTTATCAGACCATCTTCCTATCTCCATATCTATCAAGATTCACGGTAGCCCTCAGTGACAAAAGTCCCATCTTTTTCAACTACACAACAACTATTTTTCTTCCCTTGCTACCCAACTTCTTCTATCCAACCTTTGGAATGTTGAATCTAGGCCCCTAAATCAACTGGGTTGGATTAACTGGTGGCATCATGCTTCATGTCGAGTGTAAAACTTTTCTCATTTGTATGGTAAAGTAGTAGCTACTCGTGCCAAACAAGAATACAACAAAATTCACCTCATTATTGAACATCTCACTAATAGACTACCTTAAGATCCCTTTAACACTCTATTTCATGAGGAGCTAGCTAGAGCACAATTAGCCTTTCAACATTGGGATGTGTATCAAGCACAAAGTACCTTAACTAAAAGTCCACTCACTTGGTTAAATATTCATGATGAACACTGTAAGGAATTTTTTAAGTATCTCAATACTGCTTCCCCATCACATTCTATAGACAAAATCTCTAGTGACAGTACCACCATTACTGACCACAATAGTATCCTCTCTTTTCTCAAGAACTACTATGAAACCCTTTTTGTAGCTACCCCAATGGACATCTCTTCATTCAAGTATGCCACCACCAATTATCCTCACCTTATCAACTCCACAGTGCTACAAATTCTTGACACTGATATAATTATGGTGGAGCTATAGGTGGCCTATTCTAGGTTAAGTTGGGGAAAGGCTCATGGTTATGATGGTTTCCTTATGGAAATTTTTCACAATCATTTGTATTTTGTGTGAAATGATCTTCTGCAAGTCATTAATGAGGCTATCTTAACTGTTTCCCTCAGGCCCAATCTAAATCAAGGGGTAATTCATCTCCTCCCAAAGTCTGGGAATCTTATCGATATCTCCAATTAGCGTCCCATAACTCTTCTCAATGTAGTGTGTAAAATTTGGGCTAAGTGCCTAGCCTTATGGCTAAAACAAATTCTTGGCCAGATCATATCTTCCCAATAAGTATGAATTTTTCCTACTAGATATATTTTATATAATGTGGTTGTGGCATGGGAAGGTCTCAAATGGTTCAAGGATGATGGACAAGATATTCTCCTAGTGAAACTTGATTACGCTAAGGATTATGACAACATAGAGTGGGATGTTACTTTGCATACCATGACCAAACTTGGTTTTGAACCTAAGTTCTTGCATATGGTGAAATTCTTGTTCTCTAATGTTGTTACAAGAATACCCACTACCTTTGGCATTAACTCTCCCTTTCCACTACATAGCTCAGTGTGGCAAGCTTGTCCTCCCACCCCCTATCTCTTTATTATCATAGTAGACTTTCTTTGTCATTAGATTAACTTGGACATTCAAACTAAATTTCTCACTAGGGTGTACCTTTCTTTCTCTCAACAATAGCTTCTCAATATGCACTTCGTCAATGACTTTTTTTTTCTAATTCAAAACATAGCTATCAATTTGCACCACCTATTATCAAGGGTGGAGCAATATTGCACACTCTCAAGTTCCACTATAAATTGGAATAAATCCTCTATTTATAGATTTACAGACAATTACAACCATGTGACCAACTATAATTAGAAGTGGCTTCAGGATCAATACATCATTGAAATTCTAGGAATCCCTTTCCATTTTAGTGGTTCAACCTCTATTCTCTGGGAGTAGGTTATTTATCATATTCAAAAGAAACTTGAAAAATGGAAGACTAAACCCCTCACACTTGTAGGTAAATACCTTGTATGTAAGTCCATATGTGCGTCAACCCATGTGTAGTACTCTTCATGTTGGGCCCCCTCCGAAGCTGCCTACTAGAAGCTATAATAATTATTTTGTGACTTTATGTGGTGCTCTAAATATTCTTAGAAAGGATTTCATCAAGTCGCTTTAAATATTGTTACTCTTCCCAAGAATAAGGGTGGCTTAGGTCTTTTGAATTTCTATAAGTAGGGAATTAGTCTAGTTGTTAAGTGGTTGGTACAACATTTAGATGCCTTAGATATTATTGGGACCCTCCTTCAATCAAGGCTTCATCAAGCATTTCCTAAAACCAAGCCTTCTTGGAAAGGCATCCATTTTGTTAATTTGATATTTCCCCCCCTCACTATCATTCTCCCTAGATCTCGTGTTCTCAAAAGCATCTTGAGGACTTGGGAAATTCTACATAGTTACATAGACTAGACTAACATCAAGAACAACCCTACTATCCTCTCTAGATTATGTTCGTGCTAGTTACCTCTATTGCCTACGCCCCTTTCCATCATAAAGGCTAAGGTGGCTACCTCATGGTATCGGAAGGGTGTCATCTCCTTGAATTGTCTTAGGCTAGCTAGTCATTGAATTTTAGGGGTCAAGTTTAACAATTTGTATGGGGAGTTGGCTGTAATAAACCATTCCCTAGTCTAGATTTACTCCTTTCTCCATGGTGATTAGCAACTTGATTTTATAGTGGAATGCCCTTTTCACGGCCTTCAATGGCTTAATTGGGTTAAAATCTTTCCCTATCAGCCATCTATCCCCTTTCATCTTATGCATGACCCATCCAAGATCATTCAATGCTACAATAAGTATTAGCACAAATAAGATTGAGTAACATTTCGAATCCCTCTCTTCCAACATATCTAGAAACTTCCAACCCTCCACAAAATTAAGTAGTTTCTATAGTGTCTTCTCCATCATGGTCTACCTATTAGTAAATGTTTAGAATATTTGGGGATTCCAAATTCCAATTGCCCTCTCTGTGGTGGACAAGATGATTTTGTCCATGTGTTTTGCATTGTTCCTTTACTTAGCATGTGTGGGAGTGGGCTTCCATAGTTTTTCCATCATACAAGCTATCTCAAGAGGCTACCATATTCAGATTTTTGAACATTATTTCTGCTAATCTCAAGTTTTTGTGAAAATTTATTAGGCCTACTACTTTATATTATATTTGGAAGTGAAGATGCAATGTTATATTTCAAAGCACAGATTATTCTAATAAATGTTTGCTCACTAGGTTGGAGAAGTTGTAGATATTTTGCCTCATTAATTTCCAACTCACATTTCAAGCATCCAAGTTCAATCTAGATAGTCATTAGTTAGTTCATCTCTTGCAGCCATGGGAAAGACGTGTGTGTTCCAGTAACACTCATCATCAATAATTTCTAAAAGGAAGCTTTCCCTTTCTATTGTGTGGGGTCACCATTGGAACTC
>MNCI01024659.1:0-79010 GCA_015680685.1 Gnetum montanum
GTGAAAGAGAAAGGGCATTAAGAAATTCTTTCATCTTCTCCTTCTAGGTTAGTATAAGAACATCCCATGGATTGAGCATTACAAGGAACAACTCCTTCACATTAACAAACCAGGTAGTGAATTGCTTACATTTGATGTTGAACACTCTAATAGTGTTTTTTAGCTCCTGGTAGTCATCCATTCTTCAAGATAGGTTCTTAGATGTTGATTGTTTATTTATGAATTATGCTTTGAGAACTTTAAGTTCAACATTGGCTATTTCTAGCTTTTTCTTTGTCTCTTTATGATGCTTGAACTCAGCCTTGTACAACAAGTACAACCTGGTTACTTACTTTTCTAGTTTTAACCTTGACCTCTTAGCAGTGAACATTACCAAGTTTGTATAATAGAGGATTTTTTATTTGTAGCTCCTTGAGGTAGATTTTTGCTTTGTTGTATGCATTTAGTCCATCAAAGATTGGTTTCTATATGTCACCTCTTTGTTGGAGCTACTGGAGGGCCTCATTCGTTTTTGCCTTTGCCAACTAGATCTCTTTTTTATTGATCTCTTTGAGAAGGCCAACCTAGTTGTTGTAGTGGTTCTTAATCCTTTTAAAAGCAAGGGCCTCAACATTCCAAGTGATGATCTCAATTGTTAATTTTTGGTGAAGAGCTTGAACTTTCTCCATCGAGAGATTTTGATTTTTTGTAGCTAACCTCCTTAGGTCCATGGCTACCTTAGCAAGCTACTCCTACTATTGTCTCAAAAGTTCAACCATTTGGTTCTTTTGAGCTTCAACATTTCATAGGGAGTGTGATGAGTCATTATTTTTTCAGCTTAGATATTGGATATTTGATATTAGAGCCTCAATATCTAATACATGATATTAGATGTCAAGAAATGATGTTGGATATCTAATATCGTATCTTCTATGCTAGCCTATAAATGCAACACTTTGGTGCATGGTTGGAACATAGTTTTATGGATAGATTTTAGATAGCTTTTTCTTAGCTTTGTGATTTCAAGATCTATTATTTCCAATGCATGTCCACAGTGTGATGTTTGTGATTGTATAATATCCTTATTCAAGTGTGATGTACTTGGATGCGTTACATGACCAAAAATAAAGATCAAGATTACTTTCATCATTGTAGCATCCACTTAGATTTATTATCACTTGTAATTAGTTAATTATTTAATTGTTTACTATTTTCTTTAGTTAATATTTCCATTTGCTACTATTTATGACTCCTATCATTAAGGAGAATGAATGCAACTAATCGCAAGTGCTTAAGTGTAACTACTTGGTAACCTAGTAGTGTATCATTTGGTGAGCCTAGTGACATACACTTGGCAATCCCAGTGGTAGTTATACGAAGTCCAAGGCATGTGTAGATGATTAGGCATGGATACTCATTGGACATAGGCTAGTTTAGATTTTACTTTCCAGTATCAATTAGCTTAATTAATTTATCTCTTATTATCATTAGGAGTAGCATAGGGTTAGACAACATTAATCATGCACCTCAGTTGGACTAAACCATATGTGACAAAGCTACCACTAGTCCAAGTGGGAAGACAACAAACTGTGATCAAAGCATAATGATTTAGATGCAAAACTAGTTCCATCCATAGAATTTGACCAAATCATGTGTGAACACTTGTGATTTGTATGGTTGGGTGTATGGGTACCTCACCACTCATCAGAATGCTTTTCCTTGATTAGAACTACATTCTCCTTGCATGTCTCTGATAGGTCCTTTTCAGTGTTATAAGCCATTGGTTTTGCTATGGATGCATCAAAGATGATAGTCTCCTTGAAATTCTTGACTATTTTAATTATTTCCTAAAGCTATAGAAAAGCTTCATCTTTGGTCACAACTTGGCCAAAAATAGTGGGATTGGTTAAGAGGGCTCTTAATTTTGCAACTTCAGTAGCTAGGTGTTGAATTTTAGTTGTGGCTTTTTCAAGCTATGCATTAGTGATCATGTACTTGCACCTAGCCTTTAAGAACATCGATTGGATTGTTGTGATGTTATTCGGAAGGTTAAAGATCTCTAGAAGTGATTACTCTATTCCAACCAATTGATCCAATACCTCCTAATGCTAGGCTACACTAAGTATTCCACTAGCTACTACAAATGTCTACACACCCTAAAGTGTAGCAATATTAGGAAGGATAGTTGCAGGAGCTTTGAGTGCTTCACCACTTGATCAACCACTACCTCTACTACTATCTCTTGCTCATGTTGCTACATCACCAAGATGGTTGTCTCCTCATCATCCTCCAGGCATACCAAGAAGGTAGTAGTCTTACTAGAGATCTCTGGGAATTATTTTTATCTTAGACAAGACACTGTTATCTCTCCTTCAACCAGCTAATGGTAATAGTAACCTTGTTTAGATGGCTTAGTGTTGGTTAGTAGACAGAATGTTCACCACTTGGTCTAGCATGCTGCTATTGCAAGAGTTGCTTAAGGAGTTTCTACATGTGCTCCATGGTAGCACATGCCTTTGACATTGTTTCCTAAGTGGTGGGTGATCGTGGCTGCTCCTCTTCTTGCACTTTGGGTGGCATTTTATCTTTCATCATTTTCGCCCAAGAGCCAGTAGCTACATGTCATAGGATGTCATTTGAATTGTGACCTATTCCTCCCCTTTTGCACAATTTGTGAATCAAGCATAAGAAGATGATTGACTTTTTCCCATGCTCATTTTCCTTGAAGTGCTTTTCTATCTCAAAATAGATTAGCTATGGAAGATTAATTAAAAATTTCTAGCTTAGAGAAATGCATGCATGGGTAGAGAAGGCCATCACATTTTTTGGCCTCACTATCAAATTGAGGTGGTAGGCTGCAATCTTGAAATATACCTTCTCTACCTTGATTAGTGCATCATACTGCTTACGGTCAATCCCATAGCATCACTAGACCCACTTCTTTTTCACCTCTAGGTCTACTTGAATTGAATTTTTGCCAATGTTGTCCCAATATGTAGAAATCCAAGGATATGAGAAATGGCCTCCACTAAGTACGACATACTAATGTTATTAATTTTCACTATGGCATTATATTGCCTATTATTCTAGAAGAGATATGTTTCTCCCATGTACCATTCTTTACTAGAAGTAAGGATGGACCACATGTAAGAATTTTGCAGTTGAGTTTTGACTTCTTCTAAAGAAAAGTCCAAGAAATGATCAAATGTCAACTCTTGGAGAACTAAACTATAGATCTTCTTGAAATGGATTTGCCTAAGGTAGGAATCCATCATGGTAACCTTAAGGTTCAGTCTTGATCCTAATGGCTCATCCCAGTTGGATTGCTTTGTTTTAGCTTCAGGAATCTACCAAACATATTTCACTTTGGGCTCCTCCTGAAGAGGTTCTATTGCATGCATTTTGGTTGCCTACTCTTGGGGATATTTTGGCTATTGACCCCTTCCAGTTCTTGGTTTCTTATCCCTCAATTGGAATGGTTCCACCTCTTATCCACATTTTGATCTGGGTGCCATTTATAATTACAACATGACCAAGGATTAGTGTTTGATGTGTAACATTCAACACATGGATACCTTGTCTCATTTGATTAGTTACACTTTGGCTATGTTGTGATCATGAAGGATTAATTATTTTAATATTATTTTATTTAGATGGCTACTAGAGTTTATTGAAAAGGTTTAACTCTTCATGAATTAGTGATTTTAATATTATTTTATTAGTTAAATCTTGTGGGAGTTAGAAAAATTTTATCAAAAACCTAAGGTTTGTGGATTTCATGACATAGAGCTCACCTTTGGTAGCTATAGTATTGAAGAATAGAGTTAATTAGACAAGAGGTTTGTGAGTTATGGGCTCTGGAAATGGCAAAAAATCCTTGTGTATTTGAGAGAAATGTGCAAAAAATGTTAAGTGTTTGCTCTATTTATAGGTAGGGAATATGCTGCATTAACAAGGCCACATCAATATAGGGGGTTGTGTCGACGAGGTTGTGTCGATGTAGCTAAAGAAAAAAAATTCACATCAAAAACTAAGAAAAAACAAATAGTTTTTGTNCAGCTAAAGAAAAAAAATTCACATCAAAAACTAAGAAAAAACAAATAGTTTTTGTATGAAATTAGAGTCCAAAGGAAGCTAGAGAAGCCTAGAACATGATGGAATGCATGAAGAGGACTAAAATATTCATAGAAAAGGAGATTTCATATGGAGAATTTTAATTAAGGAGTGCATGACTATATGTAATCAATGGGTAGTACAAAAGATTTTAATGTGAAAAATGCCTAAGGGATGAGAAACTTAACCAACCCAACCAAAGAGCATGCAAGTGGGTCCTCCCCATAGCAAGCTCATTCCTTCAATGCCCTTGCATGCCCTCAAACTAAGGAGTTCATGGGCCTCATGGATGATTAATGATTATGATTAATTAGGGACCAAATCACCAAAGAGACCATCAAAGAACTATGACTATATTAAACAAAGACATTGAAACCAAACATGAGAAAAGGTAGTGAGGTAAATGATGGAGAGCATAGGTGGATGAGGGAGAGTATGGAATGAAATCCCGTATCGTGGTCACATGAAGTTCCTTGTGGATGTTATGGTTAAGATGACTCAATAATGTCCATCCTTAGTCAAAATTAAAACCAACCAATTTTAGTGACCTCTCATTAACACTCTTAGGCTAGTCCATCCCTCAAAGCACAAGGATATCCTCATAGATCAATCACCATTCAAAAAAGAAAAGAAAAGAGAAGCAAGAAGTGAGATGGGTCTTAGTTAGAGGGGGTCTTTAGGCATGGGTAACATGTCTTTCTAGCCCCATAACCAATGGTTATAGCCCATTATTTTGGCTAAGGGATGTGCTTTAAATTTTCATTATTGGTTGTATAATTTTTTTTTTTTGAATTTTTGAATGGGAACCACACCATGCAAAGACTTAGCTTCTCGTTATTGGTCAACATAGAAATGGCAAGGTACTTGTGAAGATATTGATGCACCTAATAGGGTAGGAAAGTACAAAAGTATCAAATCTCCTTAAAGTCACACCCTTGTCTATTTGTTTAATCCACCCCAATTTTGGAAACTACCAAGGTTATATCATTATAAGTTTCATTTTAAGAAGGAACCTCATACTTTCAAAATAAGGGAACATCATAGAGTTGTGTGGATTAGTGAATAATGTGGAATCATTGCTTGTTATCATGAAGAAAAACCATGTCTCAGTTATCAACGTCAAAATTCAAAGATAGAATCTAGACATTTTCAATCAAATAACATTATAAAGTACAAATCACAATTAATTAGAAACTAATGTTGCATCAATTCTTGGTGGCAATAAAGAAAAAGAAGAAAAACATAAGAAAAATACAAGCCAAATAAACTAAAATATAGAAAAAATTGTATAATATTTAAAAAAGAGGAAAATTAACTAAGGACGATGTAAAAAAAATAGTGAAGAACAAAAAAATGAAAAAAAAACTAAGGAGCCACTATGTTTGATTTAGCATGGATAGCCATTTCTCCCATGATTGAGTTGGAAGGAGGAGATATGATAAATTGAGCATGCTTGTTCATCTGCTAAGGTGTTGTGGTCATTGGCTCTTTTGGATTCTCAAAGAGGCTTTAGCTATTATGTGTTGACTAACAATTTTTTTTTTAGGCTTTTAGGTTTGTAAATTAACATGGCTATAGAGGGAAATATTTCATAGATAATATAAGGTTCCTCCCACAATGTTTCAAATTTAGTTTGTTGTGGTACATGTGTGGGATTCCAATATAGGACCTTATCTCCTAGTTGAAATTTCATTTTCCTAATTCTAAGATCATGTCATTTTTTATTATATGCATTATGCACTTCATTTGATGATAGAGCTACTAGTTGGTTCTCATCTAGCATGTTGAGATTCATCAACCTTTCTTTTTGTGCTAGGATCAGGTCAAAGAAAAGGCTACAAGCTATTAACAATGTATAGAGTTCTACTTGGATTAGAAGTAATGGTAATTTTATGTAGATGAGCTCATCAGTAAAGTAGCCTATAGGAAGTTTACATGTGGAGCGATAGGTCCAAAGGACATCGTTGAGTTTGGTGCTCCAATCCCTCCTATATTTACTAATGATTTTTGTTAGTAGTTTTTTTGATCTTCCTATTAGTAACCTCTGCTTGACCATTGGCTTAGGGATGCTATGGTGTTACTAGTTTATGTTTAACTCCCAAGTGTTGCATAACCTTTTGAAAAGTGGTATTTGTAAAGTAAGTTTCGTTATCAGAAATAAGTGCATATGGCATCCCAAACCTATTTACTAGATGTTTTTGTACCAATTGAGTAGTCATAGAATATGTGCAATTAGTGCCAACTACAACTTTTGCCCATTTGGTGTAGTAGTAAATAGCTACTATGATGTACACCTTCCTGTTGAATATGGAAGTTATGGGTCCCATGAAATTGATGCCCCAAATATTAAAGGGATCTTATGGTTGGACCCATTATTGAGGTCCCTTCATATGAGTAGTCATCCCACCATCATGTTGGCAAAGTTCACAAGAGTAGATGAAGTGATGAACATCCTTAAAAAGTGTTGTTCAATAATACCCTACCATGAGGATTTTAATGGCCATTTGTCTCTTGGCATAATGATCCCCACAAGGGCCCTTATGAGCATCCTAGAGAACACACAATTGATCATCATTAGGAACACACCAACAAACTAGTCCATCGATGCACACTTTGTAAAGGTGTCCATTAATTTCCATGAAGTGTTTAGCTTGGTGAAGAAATTGTTGTTTCTTCTTGTTGTTCCACTCTTATGGCATCTCTTGAGTAAGTAGGTAGGTGAGGATGGCATCGTACTAGTTAGTTTCCTTAGGAACTTGTTTAGTCACAGCTCTAGCAAAGAGGAGTTCATTAGAAAATTGATTATAAAGTGGGCTTTCCTCATTTTTTTGTCCCATCTCAACCAAGAAAAGTGGTTAGATATCACTTTCTTAGTTTCCTTTCTATCTACCATGATTAAATTGAACTTCTATAAGATCACTAGCCATTGTATGACATGGGGACTCATCGCTAGTTTATTCATTGGGAACCTAATTGCACTATGGTCTATTTGCACAAGCACCTTGTATTCAAGCACATAGTGCCTAAAGTTTTTCAAGGCATACACCATTGCCATCAGTTCTTTCTTAGTGGTGGTGTGGTTCATCTATGCATCCATAATGCTCTTGCTCACATAGTGGATGTAGTAGGGATGTTTTTGATCATCCAACTATGTGAGCATAACTCCCAAGACATAATTAGATGCATTTTTCATGATGTGGAATGGTTTGGACTAATACGGTGCTTGTAGAATTAGTGTTTCTATGAGATTTTTCTTGAGTTGTTAGAATGCATGCTTACACTCCTTCGTCTAGACAAATAGAGCATCCTTCTTTATTAGCTCCACCAATAGTTTGGCAATCTTAAAGAAGTTCTCAATGAAGCACTAGTACTAGCTAGTGTGGCCAAGGAATGGCCTCAAATATTTAATCGTTTCAAGTTGTTGGGTGATTCCTTTGATGATCCTTATTTTTTAAGGTCCACCTCAATCCTCTTTTGTGAAATTCTATGTCCCAATACAATGCTCTCTTAGATCATCAAGTAGCTTTTCTACCAGTTAAGCCTAACATTTTTCTCCATACACCTTTTTAGCACTTAAGATGCTCTAGGGCTTACTCAAATGTAGCCCCATAGGTGGAGGAGTCATTCATGAGGACTTCCACCCCACTACCAATTTGCTGTTGGAAAATGCTTAAGATAAGATGTTGGAATGTTGTAGGGGCATTACACAAGCCAAACAACATGTTTCTATATGTAAAATTCTTCCAAGGACTCGTGAATGTGGGTTTGGCCTAATCTTTTAGTGCGATCTGGATTTAGTTATAGCCATTATAACCATATAAAAAATTGTAAAAGCAATGCCTAGAAATTGTGTCCAACACCTGGTCCAATAATGACAAAAGAAAATGGTTTGTGTATGTTGCCATGTTTAACAACTTGAAATCGATGTAGATCCTTCATTTTACACCTTTCTTTGACACAATCACAAGTGGGCTAACTTACTTGCTATCTATAATGGAATAGATGAACCTTGCCTTGAGGAGTTATTCAATTTCCTCTTTGACAATTTGCTTGAGTTTTGGATTCAACTATTATTGTGGTTGCCTCTTTAGTTTAATGGAAGAATCTGTGTAGATGCGATGTTGGCATATCCTTGGGTAAATTCCCATTAGCTCATGATATGAGCAAGCAAAGGTTGTTGGCCATTTGTTAACCACCTCTAACAACTTTTATTTCAACACAAGAACAAGGTTGACATTGATAATGATTAGCTTGTGATTATTCAAAAAAGCATATTTCATTTTGGTTGGTAGAGTTTTCAACTCAAGGGGCTTATGTTTAATGCTCTCAGGGATTTCCAAATTTCCCCAATTGGTTTCATTAGGTTCATTGAAGAGTTGATGATGGACTTATTCTATTTCATCCATGCCTTTAACGTAGGCAATTGTAATGCCCTCAGTTAATTCCATGCATAGTGTTGAATTGATTTTTACTTTAGTTGTTAGCCACTAAGTGTCCTCCTATTTTGTGATTACTATGTATACGCACCTTTGAACTTCCATGACATTGGCATATTGCTTACATGCTGTGAGTGTAGTACTTTTAACTATTCATAATTTTTGCACGTAGTGGCACCCTGTATTACTATATGTGACGCATGGAACATGATTCCTCTCTATCTTTCCAAAGTCATTTTCCTTGTAAATCTCTAAGAAGAGGTTTTTGACTCCCAACCGCACATCAATTGTACTTAGCCACAACCTTCCCATGATGATTGGGAAGTATTCCTTGTAGTTATTCACATGAATCACCAAGAAGTCAATAGGATATGACCACTCATAGATAGTGGTTATAATGTCCTTCACCAACCCCAAGGGAATAGTGATGGACTGATCTACTAACTTTAGATGAATGTTGTTATTCTTGAGAGGAGGTAGGTTCTAGGATTTGTACATTTCATGTGAGATCAAATTTACACTAGAACTTGACTCTAGAAGAGCCTTGCATGTTCATTTCCAATGATTTGTAAGTAAATGAGAGGACTTCTAGAATTAGATCTCTTCTTGGAAAGGTGGTCAACCTTTATCCAATCAATGACCATGTGGGTCAACAGTACAGTGTGCACTTTAGAAGGTGTTTGGTTTGAAGGAATCTGGAAGGATGTTGTAGAGGAGGAAGGAGAAGCAAGATCAGTAGAAAAAGATGTCTATGATGACTTAGTAGGATTGTTGATTTAGAAAAAGGATCTTTTGTAAGGCTTAGTATCTAAACTTCTCAGCTAGGGAGTTGGCTATAAGTTAACAACTCTTGTGGTATTTCTTTGCTATAGCTAGGCTACAATTTCATCTCACATGGATGGAGTGGATGGCAACATAGTTGAGGATGGAGGTATAGGTGTAGAAGGATGAGAAGGATAGTAGGGAAATGGGAAATTTCCTCTTGAAGATTATTCTCTATAGTATTTAGGAGGGTAGTAGTGGTGTTGAAAAGAGGTGTGACTAGAAGAGTTACATGGATAAATGAGCTACCAAAAATAGTACCCATATAGATTTGGTTGATAGTAAAGGTACTGCTACCTTGGTGGTGGCATCCCCCATGACTATGGATGCTGCACTACTAGTACTACTCATGTGATTGAGGTGTTTCTTAACTTGGATTTTAGGCTTGTTTGTGGAATTACCTATAGTTGCCTTGAGGATAAGGAAACCTCTTGGGTATTCACTATTTTGGCAATCTAGGATTTAGCACGTACACCCTAGATTCCTACAAGTGTGACATAATTGGACAACATCTCTTAGGATGTTCATATTGGTAGATGTCACACCCACCATCGACATTTGTTTTAGAATCCACAACCTCTTCAATGGTAGCAGCTTTGTCCTTACCCTTCTGATGGGCACATTTACTTTCCTTCTTTCTTCTTTAGTCATAACCACTATCTTCTTACTCTTTTCTCTCCTCTATGATTTTTAGAGCATTTTGGAATTTTTCATTAAGAGAATCTCACATTTTATCTACCTCTGTCAATATTTCAGAAACAAATTTTTGTATTGGTAAGATTTTTTGTTGCACCACTTCTTCAAGTGATGTCTCCTTCTCATTGTTACAAAAATAGACCTTCCTTTTGTGAATGGAAGGATCCTAGTTGTAATTCTTTGCACTTTCCCTTTTCCTTAGCTCAACTTCTTCTTTTTTCGCTTACTCAATAAACCTTTGGATTTGATTAGCCCTTAACTCTGAAAGCCTTCCTTGGGCATAGATCCCAAGACTTATCCTTATTTATGTTTAGAGCCCATCTATGATATGATAGAGCTACTCTCTTTGAGAATAGACATGGCCTAGGCATCAGTCTGATAGAGAGCAATACTAACCCATAACTGGATCCAAGGACTCGTGTTTCTTACTTCCAATCTTGGATCTACCATCTCAAGTTAGACACTTAGGAGTACATTTGATACTTGTCATTGAACAGTTCAAGCATCATACTCCACCATCAAATCGATTATAGTTCAAAGAACCAGTACCAACTTTCAACCTCCTTAATTAGTATGCTCGTAAATAGTTCAATTTTTGCCATTTTTTCCATGTTTTGTAAGGTGTGTGCAATGTGAAAGTCTTGGAGATGGTTTTGTGGATCGAAATTATATCCCCCTTAAAATTTAGAGATATTATTCATGTTTAACCATTTTATTTGGCTATCTTTCACATGCATTTTTCGAATTCTTACAACCTCCACAATGTTCAGCATGTTTTTAGTTGTAAGTAAAGGCTTATCATAATCATAGCATTCTTTATGGCCATAATGTATATGATGTCCTCTATTTTTCCTTCATTCTCTATGGTGGGCCTCTCTTGATTGCCCATGCCCTTGGTTTCTACTATTCTAGGAGGATCTACAATAATCTTTATCCTATTAGTCACCTCCATCATAGTCTCTGCTCCTTTTGCAGCTTCAATTAAAGTTGGAGGAGGAAGATGATGAGGATGATGAAGGAAAAAAGGAAGGAGAGACATCACTAGAGCAGTGCTTACTACCCCCTCTTCTTTGTTCATGGCCACAATTACCATGTTTATCTTTATCATGATGCTTATTATTGCTCCTACATTGACTCCCTCCTTTAGAGTCCCCATGGTCATGGAACATGTTCTTTCCAAAATCAAGGTTGGCTAACGTGGAGTGTAGACACTGATTAAGGGCCTTCTCATTGAGAAGGGGAGGAGAGTCTATGTATTAAAAAGTCCCTAAAATGATGTCTTTCCCTTCCTTTTGTTCCAATAGGAATAAGAGGTTTGGTTTGTGAACTGTTTGTCCTTTGAACCCTCATAACGAGCTTCCATTTGCATATCTTTCTTTCTTTATGTCTCAGTGGGATGATAATCTCAGTAGGCATGGTCTTGCATCTCATACTTAGCATTGAGCCTTGTGATGCACAATCTCATGAGATTGTGGAGTAGAATCGTAGGAATTGAGCAATTAGAGAGTAACATGATGTTTCCCTCCATGTCCCTCCACTACAATTGTTCATCTCAATGTAGGATGAAGGTGAAATCCAAGGTGTAAGCATTCAAATGTATGTAGATCACCTTGCACTATTGGTGCATAGGTGATTTTGGATCTTCTTACCTTACATTAGAATTGTTCACAAACGATGATAGAGAATCCTCCTTCCGAGAAGAAGCCATATTAGTTTTCAAATTACAGTGTGCTTTTAGTATACTTTGTTATATTTTAACTTTAGGGTTTGTTACAATGTTGTTAAGTGATTTCACTAACTTTCTAGACAATGCACATAGCTAACTAAAGTTCTTGACAATGACGCTGATGATGAACAATAAGCAATCCCTATACTTAATCATATTATTTTACCTCACAATGGAATTTGGAAGAAAACGATCACATTTGTAAGATTCACTACCTAGATAAGATGTACTTAGAGAGGTAAAGTCTATGAAATCTGACTAGATCACTTAGTGAAAGCTGGTGATTCATATGGTTGGGTGTAGGAACTACTTGTTACTCATTAGGTTGCACACATCTCGTGATATTGTATCAACAATCATGTAGCTTGTGCTATGATATCATATTAATGATATCCTTGATACGATATCATTGTTCATGAAAAATATAACTTATCAATCCATATATATACATGCATCATACTAGTATCTTGAACATAGATGCAATCATTTGTTTGTCCTTAATAAATGACATTAACTTTATTTTGCTATTATAATGATAAGAAAATACTTATTAAAAGTACAAATTAGATTAAATATGAAGGTATAAAATATTAATGTTAAATTTTTCTAGTGATGTTTCCCTAATTTCATAATAGGAAAGTTTAACTCAAATGACCATATCAACATGCTTTAACATACTTGGTTAAAGTGAAGAAGAGGTGGCTGAGCAATGTCTATTATTAATAAAGGATACATTAAATGTACAAGAGAATGATAGTGCAAAATCCATGATATAATTTTCTAATTTAGATATTTACAAATATTGTTACAAAGTGGTTAAATCATCATAATCTTTGGATGGCCATGTTTTGTTATACCAAATCAATACGTGCTTGACCCATCCCTAATTGAACATTTATAAATATCATGTGCATAATAATAGATGAGATGAGCTTCATGGATGATCAAAATATTCAAAACTTTCGTCACAAGATCATAGAGATATTTTCTAAATTAAGTGATGAACTATTTAAAAATTAATCCATGATTACTTATAAGAAACCTCATATAACTTCCTTCAATTAAACAATGCCCATTATATAGAGATATCACGCTTTCATGATAGTTATGAAAGAGTTTCTAGGATACTATCACACATAACATAGTGCATAGGCAAGATGTCAGTAGCCTTGATCAACATTAGTTTAGAAAGCTACTCATAAATGTCCAAAATGACACTATAATAAATGATGATATGAGTTACTGATGACGAGAATTAGTGCTCTCATAATGTCAAATGAATAGGATGGATTTGAAGATGCAATGCATCTTTACTTGACCAATGAGAAGATAAGAGTGCATAATCCAATAAATTTATAGATCCTTGATGAGCCAATTGCTACATAAGTTCTTGAAACTACATCATCAATTACATTGTAACTTGATAATGATGGTAACCTAAAACACAAGTTTATCATTGTCAAGGGTGCTATGATTCTAACATACAACATATGGATGGATAAGAGGCTAGTTAATGATATTATGAGAATTATCATGAAAAGTATCTAGGCTAGAAATAAAGCATCATTCAAACTTTTATAGTACATGATCATGCACCTCCCAAATTTTCAACAGCCACCATTTGATCAACTAACTTTCCAATATATGTCCATAGTGCTTATTAGTTGGGATACAAAGAAGAAATTACCCTTGTAGTTTCTATGGTCATTAATAGTCTATAAATTACAATGGTTAATGCTCCCTATAAGCATAACACCAACTAAAATAGTAGGCCTTACATTTGTAGTCATATCTTTGAGTCTAGTCTTTATAATATAACATGCTAGCCTTTGAAGTACATGTAGAACCAATTGCATCTAATTTGGTCTCTGAAATTGAAAATGTTGAATTTGTCATCAATCTTGAATCCATAAAGCTATCATTGGAAGCAAAATCTTTAGAACAACAAAAACTACTAAAGCTTCCTTCAGTAACATCTATATTTACAAAAATAATGCAGTAAAGAGCATCAAAAACATCATAAATCTATTTGCAAATAATCTTTTGTAACATATCATCTATATATTTATATATTCTTCATGGTAATGTCCATTACATGTGAATATCTTAAGTAACAAATTTCACTGATTTTATACATTTTTTGGTTAGATATTAAGCCAACATTTGTAAAACTATCTTTGTTTGTGATAAAATAAATGAAGTGTTTTATAATGGCATAGTATAACAACATGGTAACTCAAGCATTTATGTATTCCATATTTGACCAATTCTAAGGTTGTATCCTATAATCAACATTGATACTAACATCCAATGTTATTTTTGATACCATATTTATTTATTACTTTAAATTAACATTGGAAATGATGACCAACATTAATGTTAGTATAAGTTTCAATAAACATCTAACCAACATATATTTCATCAATGACCAACATTAAAATTAGCATAACTTTTCTTAACATGCTTAAATTGACATCCAAATTAAGATTTAATATCATTATAATAATTTTTTTTAATATTTATTTGAAATCAAAATTATTTTCTACATTGGGATTGAAAGTGAATTGATTTATATCTTATCCTAATTGATGCCATCTTAACTATAAATAGGGATGCAAATATCTTGTTCTTACATGTTGCACATTAAACCAATGTCAAATCATACTTTAATTAAGTACTCTAAGCATTTCTATTTTATTACATAATATCAAATTTCAAAAATTTTAAATTTTCTCATATCTCATCATTACAATTATAAATATTAGAAAACCAAGATAGATATCGCTTGACAAAGGTGATCGACAACTTTGGATTTAGATGTATATGCTACATTGCATCTAACTTTAATGTCATATTTATAATGCTATGTTTAAAGTTCACTTTTTTTTTCTCTTCAGAAACTAATATTCCTCTTCCTCTAAAACTCTAGACACTTGCAATACAAAAATACGTATAACCATCAATATTTCACGTGCTACACATGTAAACATCTATTGAATTAATGTATTCAACATATTGTAAACCCATGTCCAAAGGCCATATGCTAATTTTTGCTACATAAGCAAACTCATGTAATAGCATGCCATGCATTACGAGAAAGTCTAAGGCATGAAACTCTCAATACATCTAAATAGTATATTTATATATACATGCATCACTCCAATATCTTGAACATAGACTTTATCATGCACCTATCCATAATAAATAACTTTAATGTTCATATACTCTTATAATGAGCAAGTACATACTAAAAGTAAAAATTGGATTAAATATGAAACTATACTATACTGATGTTAAATTCTATTGCTGATGTTCCCCTAAATTCATGTTGTAGGAAATTCAAACTCAAATGATCACCTCAACAAGATTTAACATGAGATGTTTAAGTGAATAAGAGGAAGCTCAATAATGATTATTATTGATAGGAAATGACACATTAAACATGCAAGTGAATGATGTTGCAAAAACCTTGTTAAAAGTTGCTAATTCAAGTAATCACAAATTCAAATGCCAACATTGTTATAAGTTGTTTGGATCATCATAAGCTTTGGATGATCATGTATTAATGTATTATGCTAAAGTGGTATGTGCTTGGATCATTCCTAATTTGAATGTCTACAAACACTTTTAAAAAGTGTATAAATCATTACAAGATTTAGATGATCATATGTCAACATGTCCTACTAGGGTTGCATGCACCTATGTAATACCTACTCAAAATAAATGCCTATAATAATTTCAATATGTTTCTATGAAATTTTAGTCAATAATCATCAATGAATTAATATCACTTAATCCATAAAAATGATTATTAATTAATCTACATCACTTGATTCATGTAAATAAACATTAGAAAACTGGAAGGACCAGGTTGAAAATAAGGAATGGAAAGGGAAGTAGTTTGAATAGAGAAATGTGACAAAGGAATAGGTTATAGGACATAACTATAAGGGACATTATGTTGATGGATTTGATGTACATGCTAGATTGGAGGATTTTAAGAAGTCATGTTAAATGGTAAAATAGTTTTGGGTATTAGAGGCATAGGTGATGTTACTTCATCATCACTACTCATACTTACATCTTTAACACTCTAAAGATAATTGTTGGAACCAACTCTATGACAGGATTGATGTTGGAATGACCTATAAGAAAATTTGTAGGAATTACTCTATTATTCTAATATTGTAACAAGGTTTAAAGCTTGTCTCACATAAATATAAACTTAGCAAAAGTTGTAGTCTTCATTGATTATAACTTGATGGAATGATTAAGATTGGATAAAAAACATTCAAGACTATATTCAGATTCATATTATGTGATATTCTTAAGCTCCAAATCAAAGAGGTTGATACTTAGCTCAAACTTGGTACAAGAAATTTTATAATCATACTTAGACATGTTATGAATGAATGTTTGATTCTTTCTTAACTACATGAGTTTTTAGACTTTCATGTTTTAGAAGAAATTAAAGTTGTGATTGTTGTACTTACTTTGACTTTTCTATATAACTTAGAGTTTCAGGTACATTTCATGGCTTCTTAACTCAAATCCATCTTTAATAGCTTAGATTTGATGTTCGACATCATTAGCAATGTGGTCTATGATCTCCATCTTCAACGTTTGTCAAAAGTGACATTTCACATTATTTGTAGTGTCATTTTTTTGCTCATCTACAATCTTTAGTTTCAACGTTTGACATTAGTTCCTATGTTGATCTTGACTTCAACTTTTTGAAAATTTTTTCCTTTCAATGTGAAATGTCATTTTTTCTCTTTGATGTCCTAGGTCAATTTCACTCTCAATATCTAATGTCATTTCTCATATCAGCTATCTACACATCAATTCTCCTATCCAAAACCTTCTAGAAGATTCCGTGGACTCAAATGTATCATTTCTTTGCAAAGTATGAAGCATCTTCACTTTATAAATGGAAGAATACTTCTAAACAAAAAAATTTTGACATCTTCCTAGTTGTTTTGACTACTAAGCGCAACTGGCTTTGGCTTGCATATTGGCAATTTGGAAAGCTTTTCAAAGATTTAGTCTCTCTACATAACAACTATTTTTATTCTAGATATTATCAACCCTTTTCTACTTTTCTCCTTCTTTCTTGTTAACGTATTTTTATCCCCTTCATTTTTTCCTTTTGACACATAGATATCTTTATGGATATAGGCCAACACACCAATCTAGATCAATATTTCCTTGTCAACTCCCAAATTTATAGTGTTCTTGTTAGACCTATAATTAGGCACACACATTAGAGAGATAATGGGATAATATAGTTCCTTGTTAAACATCCCTAATCCCTTATTCATTTCTCAAGATACTTATAATAGATTCTCATGTTTCTTTTTTAAAATTCTAATTTTTCCANATTATAATAGATTCTCATGTTTCTTTTTTAAAATTCTAATTTTTCCATTTTAGTTTTTATCTTTAGCATTGTATTGAATCTATTTTAAGCATTTTCTCTTATTTCCAAGACACAACATTTTAATACATATGATCTACTTTTCTTTTGTATGATCTATTCCATTATATCTCTGTTAAGCATGCATCATTTCCTTTCATATTGTATTGTGTACTTATTTCTTGTTCATTTTTATTTTGTTAGCTATTCCATGTGCATTGCTATTTATTTGTCTTATACTCACTAACGGTTGGCCAAAATACTATCTTGAGTTGTTAAATTTTTTCAATGATTTGTACGTTCTCTTTAAATTTGAGAAGATTATTTTCTTATATAATTTGTTGATAATGGAATTACTTAGCTTAGTTTCATGTTAGGTTGTGTTAGATCTCAAATAACAATGATATTTACCATAATATTGTTTTGGTGCTAGAGGGAGGGCCTCTAAGAAATCAATGTAATTTCTAAGATTTTTTCGCTATCTACAGTTTCTAAATATCAACAACATGTCATGTTGAAATCCTAACATCACATCATTTCTTTGTGAATTTAATTTTTTCTTTGAATGAAGAATTATCACCTTGTGTTTCAAGTGCAAATCTATTTGTAGGAAAAGTTGATGCTCTAGTAATAGCCCTATAAATTCATAGTCACTTTTAAAACATGATCACAACTACATCATCATCTTCTAATTTAGGTTTATCCAAAATTAAAAATCTTATTGACATGAAGAAAAATCAAGGATTTTTTAAAAGGGTTAAGTTTATGGGACTATAAGATAGCTTGAGCCAAATGAAAGCTAGGCTACTTACTTACACTAGACATATTCAAGCTCATGTCAGAATATGAGCAAGCAAAACATTTTTCATCTTTCCTTTGAAATCCAAATTATTTAATTGAACTAGCAAATGAGGAGGCCATGGAAATCATAGAGTTCACCATGGGGTAGGAAAATATGAAAGACAAGATACATCTATAGATTGAAGAGGCTAGAATGAGAACCATTCTGGATCAAGCTCTTAGTCTTCATATCACCATTAGAGGAAGGAATGGAAGCATAGCCTTTCAATCAAATATTCATTTGATAAAAAAAGATGAACAATAACCAATAGGAAAACTTATCAAAAGTAATCCTTTATCAAATCATATCCACAACATCAACATCATGAAGATCAAGAACTTCAAGGGGATGAATAGGTTTAATCTACACAATGCCCAATTTTTTCTTTGTAGATTTACATGGTTCTCTAACTTGGATATGTCCACACTCTAGGTGTTGAATCGTTGGATACATCTAGACTTTATTACTCAAAATTTTCCTTGAAGGGCCTCATAACCTTTATATCATTTTGACATATTGGCACATTCAACCAATGTTAGATTACATTTTGGTTAAGCACTCTAAGAAATTATATTCCATTTTATAATGTTAGTTTCAAGCTTTTGAGCTTGCTCATATCTCATCCTTGTACTTAAAAAGTTTTAAAAGACAAGGTAGATATTTCTTGGTAAGGGTGATCGACAACATTGATTTTAGACTTATGCTTCTACATTACATCCACCTTTAATGTCATAGCTATAATGCCATGTCTAAAGTACATTTTAGTTTTTTCTTTTTTTTTGAAAAATTGAGGTTTCTACTCATCTAAAACTCTAAACACTTACAACATAGGAATGTATATAACCATCATTATTTCATATGCCACACATGGTAGCATCCATTAAATTAATGTATTTTATATATCGTATACCTATGTACAGAAGCCATATGCAAATTTTCATGACATACCCATACATCCATGATAAGCAGTGGAGAAATCCAACACCCAACCATACAAGTCACGAGTGTTCATTCACAACCCGATCGTAATCTATGGATGAGCCAATGTTAATATGCTAGTAATTGGTTTAAGCTTGTGACCATTATCTTTCCATGTGGAGCTAGTGAAGTTTAAGTGTATGGTTTAGCTCACTATGAGGTATATGATATCTAATGTTGATTGGCCATTAATACTCCTAATAGACATGATGAAAGTAAAAATAGTTTCTAAGTGTAAGTAAAACAAGTAAACGAATCTATCCTAGATTATGAGGATAAGTAATCATTCCTGATCTATTGTGCATACCTTGGGCTTCCTACAAGCATTACTGGGATACCAAGTGTTATGATGCTGGGTGTACTAAGCAATAACACTACTAGGCTTACCAAGTGATTACACTTAAGTGCTTGAGATCAATCATGCTTATTCCACCTACAAATAATAATAAAATTAAAGTTCATGAAAAAGTAAACCATTAACTAGGAAAATAGTAAACATTAGTCTAAGTGAAAAAATTAAACTAGAAGAATTCTACAATGGTGGAAAATAGCTCGATCTTTATTTCTGATCACAACTTGTGCCCAAGTACAAATTTTTCAAACAAATATTCTGTTCACTATAACACATCACATTGTAGGAATTCACACTTTTAATCACTAATTCTAAGTTCAAGAAATGAAATGGCAAGAATCTAGTTAGTACTGGAATGAAACTGATGTGGACTATGCATCCAAGTGTCATATTTATAGGGTTGCACACATTCTGAGATATCATATCAATGATGATGTAGCATGTGCTATAATATCATATTAATGATATCGTTGTTGTGATATCATTGTTCATGAAAAATATGACTTATCATACCTCTATAACTGATTGGAAACTAGTCCTCTAGTTAAAACAAAATGAGAAGAGAGTCCCTTATAAAATTAGGAGGTAGATTTGATTATTCATGACTGACTGACTATATACATGACTCTGATTGCCATAGTGATGTTTTACAAAATTTGACATAAGTTTATAACAAGACAAAACAAAAACTTGAAGAAGCTCAATGTAGCCTAACTTCTTGGTGGTGGTGGCTCTTCCATTGGTTGCTTCCCCTTGTCATCAAGCTTATTGAATTGATGCCTATATAATAGAGCCTGAATTTTTCTTTCTTCATTTGGGGATCATGTATCATCCATGCTGATTACCAATATTTGATGGAGTTAGCACATTCCATGGGCATAGTAGTTGTAGGAACATCTAATTTTCTTTCATGTACCATGTCGTAAACGTTCTCCTTTCTTTCTCAAATGCTTTGACCATTTTTTGTAGTTCCTAATAATCTAACATTCATCTAGCTAGGCTTGTTGCAACATATTTTTAGCCATGATGGTTGGCCTTAACTAATTCTAATCTAGATTTTGCTACATGCAACTTTTTAAAGGCATCCTTATTTTTAGTAAACTCTTTTTTGTATAATGCGTACATAGCTGCTACTTGCTATTCTAGCTCATTTTTGGGCCTACTTGCTATCAACATGGCCAAGTGGGAATACTGAAGGTTTGCAAACTCCATTTATTCTATCAAGTCCTTAATCTACAGGTCTTTATTCTTGATTTTCACCTGGTGGACATGAGCTAAGCTATCCAAGATGGGCCACCAATCTGGATTCTTTGCTAAAATTGAATTGATCTATGCCTTAACCATATGGATTTTTTTCTCATTAATCTATTCATACATGTCCACTTGATCATAAAAATGCTCTTTGAGCCTCTCATGCCTCTTTGCTTCATTTTTCCATGTGCTTATTTCAATTATAGACTTTTGTTAAATGGCATGTACCTCCTTCATTAAGAGGGTTTTATTTTCTTGCACTAGGTGGGTCATGTCTTGGTTAACTATACAAGTTGCTCTCAAAGTTCCTAGATGCTTTCTTCGAGGGCATCCTTTTGGCATTCGATGGTAGTCAACCTAGAATTTTTTGTAGCTATCTACTTATTTTCTCTTGTAATGTAGTGAGTGCCTTAGCATATGTGTAATTTTTGGCTTTAGCCATTGAGGCATCCCACACCACCTTCTCCTTCTCTTGTTCCATCCTCATATTATGACCAATGAGGAAATTAATATGATCAAATCTAAATTATTCTAGCTGGTCAAGTGCAACATATTATGTTGGATCTCTTCTTTCAGCCCTTAGGATCTCAAGCTCTTCTTGTAATTTGAAAAATTCATTTTTAGCATGCTTTGCCTTGGTTTCTATATGACCAACTTTCCCTTGGTGGCTATTAATTTTGATTGTACTACAGTGACATCACTTGGGATGTCAAAAAGATTTTGCATAACTTGTACCATCTACAGTAGTCTATCAAGCACATCCTCATGATCTATAGGATTCATCAAGGTACCAACTAAAATTTGAGCATATCTGACTCTAGAAATATCAACCAATGGCACAACATGAACATTAAAGAACTCTTAATGTAATTGGTGATGATTTCTATGGCTCCTGCTACATTTTGATGCTGCATAATTGTAATTGTGGCTCCTTCTTTTGTTTCTAGAATCACTTTAAATGATGTAGTGTTCCTAAAAATCTATTGTGTTCATTCATCCCTCCTAATTGTAATGAGATTTTTCTACTAGTAGGGCTATGGAAACTATGGGCCAAACTACAATATCAATGACTTTATAAATATTGGCCCCTTCCCTTGTTCCCCATATGATAATTTTTGTGATTTGTTGCAAATGGCTCATCGATGACCTATAATCTTATGGTGATACTAGTGGAACTATTTGCTAATGCTATTTTTGTTGCTCATTTTGTGGTTGACTACTAGGCCCAACTCATTGTTGCTGACTAGTTGTTAGAGTGCTACTAGTAAGTGTGGTACCTGTAGTTTCCTCAATGCCTATTGGTTTTTCCACTTGATCCTTCTTTGTAGATACCAATTTAAGGATTTCTACATATGAGGCATTTTGAGCCTTCCTAGGAATGTTATTAGTGTACCCTAGGATCTAGCTTGTCTGCAAGACTTCCTACTAAGGCAAGTGAACAAAAGTCTCAACTGCTCTATTTTTTTCTCCTTAAACTACCTTTGAATCTTAAGGAAATAGAGGTGGGAAATGTTTGTGTTGAATTTTCCCATTAATATAGTGATGAGTATCAAAGTTTCATGTTGATGGGCCCTCACTGACATGGCCTTGTCAATGGTCCTTGTCGATGGGGTCCCATTTACATGGTGTTGCCCCATTGACGGGGCCATTTTGACATAATGTTTGCTACATCTATGGGGCCCTATTAATGTAGTCCTTAAGAAAAAACTATAAATACGAGTTCCCAATCATGTTTATGGACATTAGAATTGATAGTAGTAGTAGAGCTCTTGCTTTTTATTCATTTGAAAGTTAGAATATTTTCCTAAGTGCCCGTAGTAGGAATCATTGAGTGTGTGGATCTTTATTCAAGCACTATTGTACCTAAACCACACCAATGTGTACAGCAATAAAGATAAGCTTCTTGATAAACCTTGCAGTATTCTAGATATTTTAAATGTTTTATTCTTGCATTTAATGTTTTTAGTTATTTTTTCAATGTTTCTCAGTAATTAAGCTAATTAAGTGATTAAGTAAGATAAGCTAAGTAGATTAAATATATAATTATGATCACTTCAAGCATAAACATGTATTCAATTAGTAATCCCAGTAGCATTATTGCTTTGTGCACCTAGTAGCATAATGCTTAGCAACATAACAATGGATACGTGGGTTCAAGATGTGTATGGAAAGTGGAACTAGATGCTTATGTTAGGACTAGTTAGAGATTAGTTAATTAGTTAAATTAACCCAGTTGTTAAATTACTTCATTTATCTATTTAAGCATCAAAATCATAAAACAAAAAATAGTAAAAATCATATGCCTCGATTACACTTAACCATATCATGTGCATCACAAGTGTAATTGGGAAGACAATGAATGACCATTAGGGCAAGGTTCACTTCCTAGAGAGACTAGTGTATCAGAAACTATAGAATTTGTGGAATTCAATAGAACTGCACTTCATGATTCAAATGGTTGGAGGTAGGGGTACATTCAACCACTTATCATTGGTGCCATTGCTAGGAACTTTATTTGTTGAAATGTGTGCTACCTAGGATTAGTGAATATTATTAATATTATTGGATGAACCCAAAGGTCAACATTATTTTCAAATTATATAATTACAAAAGCACACTAATTATTTTATTTGTTGCAAAATGTCTTCTTCTTCTCATAGGCATGACGATGTCAAACCATCAATCCCACAAGAGTGCAAAGTGATATATACTCATTTTGATGAGTATGTACTTGACTTCACCTTCATCGAACATCAGGATGAGCAACTGCAATGATGTGATATGGAAGGAAACATTATAATGCCTCTCGATTGATCTATGTCCATGATGCTACTTCAAACTCTTAAGAAGCTAGGAATCCATGATTTTCAAGAAGAATATCTTGTGCATGACTATGACTATCGAGACTACCATCCCACTAAAACACAATGCAAGTGAGATCATCATTAGGAGAAGCATAATTAGTTTGTGAAGGGGAAATGGTTTACTAATCCCTTGTTCCTGTTAAAATAAGATGATAATGAGGACCCTCCCTCTAAGGGTGATCAACATGAAAATTCTTCATCCCTTGTTATTGATGATGGGGGTGTCGCCCTAAATCTGTAGTCCACAATCAACAATCTAGGTTCAAGAAAAGATGGCAGTCAAGGCAAGGGATCGAACAAGCATCATAATGATAAGAAAACTAATGAACATGGCCATGATAATAGAAGGGGAATTGGTGGACATCATGGTGGTGGTAGTCCTCCTCCTTTTTCATCCTCTTCATTTGCATCCTCTTCTTTCTCTTCTTTTGATTCTAAAAGATGCCGCAAAAGGAACAACCGTGATGGAGGTGACTCATAAGACTGTAATGAACATAGGGGTAATAGAGAACATCATTGGAAACAACAAAATCATGATGATGTTGAGCCTTTTTTGGAAACTTGAAGCATGCTTAAAATTGTAGATGTAGTAAAGATCCCAACTAGGCATATGAGAGATAGTTGGATCAAGCATTTAGACATGAACAATATTTTAATATTTGAAGGGGGATATAACTCTAATCTATAGACACATCTACAAGCTTTCCATGATGCTTGTGCCTTGTAGAACATTGAAAATGACTAGTAGAAATGCAAGCTATTCCCCAAGACACTCATTAAGAAAGTTGAAAGCTAGTACTGATCCTTGGATTTGGAATTCATTTGTAAATGGAGTACCATGTTGGAACTATTTAATGACAAATACCAGATATACTCTAAAGTGTCCAATCTGAGAAGGCAAATCCAAGGATGGAAACATGAAACATATGAACCCTTGAATGCTACCATGAGTAGATAGTATTATCTCTTACACCAATGCCTTGGCCATGATTATTCTCAGAGGGAACAACTTTGCCACATCATAGATGGGCTTAGAATAGAAACTAGAAGAACTCTTTGGGTTTATTCCCAAGGGAGATTATTTGAACTAAGAGATTATCAGATCCAAAGGCTGATAGAGTAGATCACTAAAGAAGAATGTGGGTTGTGAAAAAGGAAAAGTGCTAAATAATATAATAGGGATCCTTCCATCAAAAAAAGGAAGGTCTAATTCTATGACAAGGAAGAGTCACCACTCGATGAAGTGATGAATAGGAAAACTTTATCCATTCAAAAATCTATTTTTGATATTTTGACAAAGGTTGATAAACTATGGAAGTCTTTGGATGAGAATTTTTAAAATGCTATGAAGGTTGCTAAAGAATCCAAAGAGTGGAATAGTGATTGTGAGCACAAGAAGTAGAAAGAAGCTAAACATGCCTACCAAAGAGGTAAGGGAAAAGCTACTGTAGTAGAAGAAGTTGTGGAGATAGACTTGAAAGATGATGGTGGATGTGATGTTTATGAATATGATCATCCTAAGGGATGTTTCCCTATGGTGTTATACTTACAAGAGTTTGGGATGTACATGTTGAATCTATGACTAGTAAGGAGGTAAGCACCTAGATGAGTGTCTTATTCTCAAAGTAATTTGAGGTAGTTTCACCAACAATAATAAGCCTACTACCCAAGTGAAGCTCCACCACAATCATATGAACAATACCAACAGTGGCACCAACCATATTTTTGGAAAATGCCACTACCAAGCTAAGAGTACCCTTATTGGTAACCAGATCCATATGGGTACTATGTTCAAAAACCTGTTTCTTCATGAAGCATCATTCCAGCATCACTATTACTCTCCAGAGTACCATCACTATTACTCTCTAGAGTACCATCAAACTCATTCATCATTTATTCAAGGGGAGAACCCATATCCATACCAGCTTTTACATTCGTTTACACACATTCCTCCTCCCTCAACCCAGTTACCTCCTGCTCTATCCATGTAGAGTAAAATTTCCCCATAACCATAGCAATGAAATTCTATGAGGGCTATACACTTATAATTTACCTTCTAGTTGAGTGGTTCACACAATAAATCCAAGAAATGATCATTTTTTCTACCCAACAGTCTTCCAAAACCCTCACAACCTAATGCGGCTAGTTGCCTTGTATCTTCAACATCCTCATCCTCTACATCAAACACTTTTAAGAGCCCTCCAAACCAAATGTCACCTTATATCTGAACTATGATGTTAACACATGTTATTTTTGATTGGATCAAGGTTGGAAACCTTCCCACAAAAAGATCTAACCTGGGAAGTCCTCTTATTTACTTATAGATTGCTAGAAATAAGCCATGCAAAGCTCTTCTTAATTCTAGTTCTGTTGTTAATCTCATCTCATACGACATGTATAAGGCTTGGAACTTACCATCTCTTAAGAAGAGTAGCATCCACTTGGAATTGGCAAACCAGTTAATCACTGTACCTTTGGGGTTAGTGGAGGACATTATGACCACAGTTTATGGGTGGTCCTATCTTGCTAATTTTCTAGTGATCAAGATAGAAAATTGCAAGGGTGACTTCCCCATAATTTTGAAAAGGGCTTGGTTAAGAACAATAGATGCCAAAATGGGCACAAGGTACCTCTCCTTAGAAATCTCTAAGGAGAATGAATTTGGATGATTAGAGAGGAAGCATGTTCCATGCATCACATATAGTGATAACGAGTGTAATTACATGCAAAAAATTTGGTCCATCAAAAGTACATATATAAGAGAATGCAATTAGTGTACACATGAAATTGATATACAAAGGTGCTTGTATTTAGTAGCCATAAAATAGGTGGGCACCTAATGGTTGAAAACTGACCTAGATAGCAGCATATTATGCATAAGTGCTTGACATGCACTTATGTTGAAAGCATGGATGAACTTGAGCAAGTTCATCACCAACTCTCTAATGATGAAGATGATGCTATTTGTTGGGGGAAGTTTGAAATCACTAATAATTTCAAGTAGAAGCCCCTAGAGTTAAAAACTCTACTAGTCAGCATGGAGTATACATTTCTAAATAATGGCAAGTTGGTTATAATTAATGCAAATCTTGCTCCTAAACAAAAAGACAAGCTGTTGTAGGTGGTCAACAAATAGCCAATAACTTTTGCTTTCTCATATCTCAAACTAACTAGAATTGATCCAAGGATATGTCAGCATCACATCTACACTGACCTAGCCATGAAGCCAAGAAGATATTTACAAAGGTTATTGAACCCTAAGTTGAAGCCAATCATCAAATAGGAAATTAAACAACTCCTCAAGGAAAATTTCATCTATCCCATTGTGGATAGTGAGTGGGTTATTCCACTTGTAATTGTTACAAAGAAAGGTTACAAGTGGTGGGTCTGCATCAACTTTAGCCTATTGAACATGGCAACTTTTAAAGATCACTTTTCATTATCATTTGTAAACCAAGTGTTGGACACCATATCTAGGAATTACTATTATAGCTTGTTAGGTAGTTATAGTAGCTATAACCAAATCCAAATCACACTAGAAGATTAGGCCAAGACAACATTCATGAGTCCTTGGGAAACTTTTGCATATTGTAAGATGTTGTTCGATATGTGCAATTCCCTTGCAATAGTTCAAGACTTGGACCTTAGTTTTTTTCAACAGTAGATTGGTCGTTGGGTAGAAGTCTTTATGGATGACTTCTCTACTTATGAGGCTACATTTGAGTAAGCCTGGGATTGCCTTGAGTAGGTACTAAAATGATGTGTTGAAACAAACCTAAGGCTCAATTGGTAGAAAATATATTTAATGGCCTAGGAAGACATAGTACTAGGGCATAGAATTACTCAGGTAGGGATTGAGGTACACTTGGAAAAGATAAGGATCATCCAAGGAATTACACACCAACCAGAGATAGTTAAAGATGTCTAATCATTCCTTGGACACACTGGTTACTACCAATGGTTTATAGAGAATTTTTCTAAGATTGCAAAGCTATTGGTTGAGCTTACAAAGAAGGATGTTCTATTCATCTGGACTAAGGAATGCGAACATGCATTCTAACTACTAAAAGAAAAACTTGTGAAAACTCCAATTCTACGAGGACCAGATTGGTCTAGACCATTTCATATAATGACAAACGCATCTAATTATGCCTTAGAATTTGTTCTTACATAGTTGGATGATAAGAATCATTCATATTACAACCACTACATAAATCAAAGCATTGTGGATACATAATTGAATTACACCACAACTAAGAAAGAACTGATGGTAGTGGTGTACACTCTCAAAATGTTCATGCACTATGTGCTTGGCTACAAAGTATTTATGCATACAAATCATAGTGCCATCCACTTCCTAATGAATAAGCCAATGGTGAGCCCTTGTATCATACAATGGCTCGTGATCTTGTAGGAATTCAATCTCACAATGGTAGATTAGAAAGGGATTAAGAATGTGATCATTGATCTCCTCTCTTGATTAAGATGGGATAATAAAGAAGAGGAGAGTCTTCTCTTTGATCAATTTCTAGATGAACTCCTCTTTACAGAAATAACCAATGACCAAGCACTTATTGAATTAAAATAATACGATGACATCCTTACTTACCTTCTCACTTAGGAGATGTTGTAAGATCTAGATCATAGGAAGGAAGAAACAATAGTTTCTTCATCGAGCAAAGTACTTCATGGAAATTAATGGACACCTTTACAAGGTGTACATTGATGGCCTGGTTCATTAGTGTGTCCTTGATGTGAATCAATTGCATGTTCTCCAAGATGCTCACGAAGGTCCTTGTGAAGGCCACTATGCAGGGAGATGCATGGCCATAAAAATATTGATGATGAATAAAATTGGCCTAAAATATTTAGTGATGCCCACCAATTTATTCGATCTTGTGAACATTGTCAAAGAGATGGTGGGATGATCACTTAAATGGAGCATCCTCAACAATGGATTTAATCATTGGAGCCCTTTAACATATGGGGCATAGACTTCATGAGTCCCATCACACCCATGTTCAATGGAAAGGCATATATCATCATAGTAGTTTACTATTGCACCAAATGGGTAGAAGCAATAGCTGTCATTGATTGTACATCTTTTATTGTTGGTGATTCATATAACAAAATATTGTAAATAGGTTTGGGATGTCATGTGCACTAATTCTTAGTAATGGAACCCATTTTATAGGTGCCACTTTTCAAAAACTCATGCAATACTTGGGGATTGAACATAAATTAACAACACCCTATCACCCCCAAGCCAATGGTCAAGCAAAGGCAACTAATAGGGAGATCAAAAAAATTCTAACAAGAACTATTAGCAAATATAGGAGAGACTAGAGCATAAAACTCAACAATGCCCTTTGGGCCTACCACTTAACATGGAAACTCATTATTGGCTACTCTCCCTATGAGTTTATGTATGGAAACTTCCAATGCTCCCAATTCAATCCAAGCTTCATACACTCTTAATAGCTTATGAATTGAATCTTGACCTAAGTCTAGCACAAAAGGAAAGACTAATTAACCTCAATGTGCTAGACAAAAATTGATTAGTGGTCCTATCTTTGAATGAAGTGCACAATTTATTCAATAAACAATGACATGACCTTAGAATATGAAAAGTGAAATTTCAACCAAGAGATAAGGTTCTCTACTGGAACCACACACACGTACCTCAAAAAATAAGGTTTCAAACATTGTGAGAGGGACCTTATATAATTGATGATACTTTTCCTTCTAGGGCCATGATCATATACAAACTTGAGAGCCCAAATAAAAATCAATTGGTCAACATCCAATAAGTAAAGCTTTTCCATGAGCCTAAGTAAGCCAATGCAACACATACCTCAATGGATGGACAACCACACTCTATTTTTTAGATCTCATCCTTCCAACTAAGTTGTGGTGGAGATGGTCAACCATGCTAATCATCCATATATTTTCTCAGTTTTTTCTATTTTTTTTTTCATATTTTTGATTTTGCAAATTATTTATTTTATGCCTTTTTGATTTTTAAAATTTTTCCTATTTTTATACCTTTTTTGTTTTACATCATCGTTAGTACATTTGAATATTTTTTGAATATTTTACACTTTCTTATATATTTTACTTTGTTTTTTTTATGTGTGATTTTTAAATTTTTGCTAATAAACATGCTTTGTGCCAACAGGACACAATGGTGTTGTAGTTGCTACTAATGGTGGTTTGTGCTTACTATTTTTTTTACTAATGTCTAGTTTCTATTTTTGAATTTTTGTACTGATGGCTTAATCATGGTTTCTTTTTTATGGAATAGGTAGTGAGTCCATGACATCTACCCATCCACAAACTCTATGGTTTTCCTTGTTTTGGAAGTTTGAGGTTATTTTCATTAAATCAAAATTTTAATAAATTGGTGACCTTGGTAGATTTAGAAATTGGGAATGATTCAAAGGTGTGTACAAGGTGTGACTTTAAGGGGACTCAATACTCTTTGTACTCTTCTACTTACTTGGGTGCTTGAGTGTTTTCATAAACTACTTACTATTCCATATCAACCACCACAAGAAGTCAAATAAAGTCTTTACATGGTGTGGTTTAAATCCAAAAAAGGAAAAAAGAGAGAAAATAAAATAAAAATAGAAAAAAACATGATGAAAATTCAAAGCACATCACTTAGACAAATAAATGAGCTACAAGCATTGGTTATGAGACTAGAAAGACATGTTACCCATGCTTGAGGGCCCTCTCTAACTTCCTACTTTTGTTTTTCTCTATATATTGAATAGTGTTTATTTTTTGGGAGCACTCTTATATCTCAAGGGGGTGGATTAGTCTTGGAGTGGTGATGTGAAGTCACTGAAAGAGGTTGGTTTTGGTTTGGACTAAGGATAGATCTTCTTAGGTCATTTTAAACATAAACTCCACAAGGGACTTCTTATGACCTTGATTTAGAATTTCATTCCACCTTCTCCATCATCTATCTTTGCTAACCATAACTCAACTCATTGCCAAAGTCCATGATCTTGATTCTGTGTCTTAGTCTGATGTATTTGAATTCTTAGGTAGAATCTTTTGGGTTTTGGTCCTTAACTTTCATCGACCTATAGGGCACATAGACTTGTTAGGTTGAGGTTATGTAAGGGTAAACAAGGCATGTGCCTACTATGGGGAGGATCCACTTGCATATCCCTTGGTTCGATTCATTACGTACCTTGTCCTTAGGCATTCTTGCAATCAGAATCTTTTGTACATTCATCTTTTGCATCACACCATGTGCTTCTTTACATATTTTGATCATAAACACATTCTCCATAAAATTTTTCAATTTTTAAGCTTTTAAAGATCCTCTTCAATGATTTCATCATATTCTTGACTTTTCTTGGATTCCATGGATCCCAAATTCATCAAAAAATTATTTATATTTTTCAAGATATTCAAGTTTTAAAATTTTGCCTATGGGCCCCATATACGGGGCCCTGTTGATGGAGCAGACTCGTATATGAGGACCCATTGACATAAGGGAAAAATTATATATATGTGCACAACCCCACATTCAAAATTTTACATTTTCTCATAAATGCCAAGGGAGTTTTTCAAATTTTCAAAGCCTAGAACCTTCTAGAGCCCATAACTTACAAACCATTTATCCAAATCACTTTGTTCTTTGACCTTGTAGCTATTGGAGGTAAGCTCTTCATCATGGGGGCCACAAATGTACCATTTTTGATGGAAAATTTTTCATTATTTTTCTAGCTCCCACAAAGGTTTAACTAAGAAATCAACCATTAAACACCAAATTACAAGAGTTAAATCTTTCCAACAAGGTTCAATGAAATTTATAATAAATAATTAGTAATTAATTAATAAAATAATAAATCTACCATGGTCAAACCTTAGCAAAAGTATAACTAACTAACAAGAGAAGTATTTAAAACTTTAAAGTTACACACTACATCTACTAATCCATGGATGTGGTGTGACTGTAGATGGCACCAAAAGGAAAGAACATGCAGGAAGTAGAATTATCCCAACTAAGGGAGAAATGACCTAGAATAAGAATAGGCCTAAGAAAAACTAATGGGAAGCCATGCCATAGGTTCTCTTAGGGAAGAGATAGAGTTGGAATCTATTAAACAAATTCTAGAACTAGTGGCAGCAACAGAACACTCCCATCAAGATGATACACTAGTACAATAATCCAATCTCAAGGTGACCTTAATGAGAGCTTTCCTGAATCAAATTAGATCGCAAGAGATCCAAAAAATGGTGCTCCGGGAGCTTAACTTTGGTCCTTTCATAGAGAGCACTAAAATAAGTATAGGACCAGCTAAAGGCCTCTCCCATGTGGCTAATCATCACTTCCAATGGACAGTGCTACATGGGAGAGACATTCTTATTCTAGACTAATAGGCAAGCTGGATCAATAGTGAAAATCAAGAACATCTCAATGTCCTACTTGGTGCAAGATATTGCACAAGTTCTTGGGTTGCCAAAGAAGGGGCAAGTCTTGTTGAGATCACAATGCATGCGGATCCCATCATTAAGAAAGAATGGATGCAATAGTGTTATGGCATCAACCACAAGGAGTTTGGCGTGCTCACATCGATAGGAAGGATTTACTACAAGATTTCGGCCTTCCACCTCAATCCCACTATGAGGCCAAAAAAAATCAACACCTTCTCTACTTGAGCATGCATCACTCTAAGTAGAAGATTCCCTATCAACCTTCCATAGTTTATCTATCTATAGATAGAGAAGTGATTTAAAGATAATGAACATGGAAGAAAGACATGTCCTTTCCCATGCCTCATCAAAAAACTTTGTTGAAGATGAGGAACAGTATGTTACACCAATGATGTGGTTAAGCATGTTCTATTCACCAACTAGGAAAAAATAATAAAAGATAAGATGCTTACAACCACTATCCAAGAAGAGGAGTAGTGATCACCGCCTCCACCTACCACTCAAACATGTGTGCCAAACATTGTTGCAACTATCCAATGGTTGTGTGAATACAAAGAATGACTCTTGAGTGAACAAGAACAATAAGCATGCATAAGTGGTGGGGACCCATCCATGTACAAACCAACAATGAGTCACCTTAATGAGGTGGCTCAAATGATCAGTTTGATGGATGGAGGTGGATTCATTTTCTCAGCCCAAAGAACGTAGTTTCCTACAAGGTTAAATTTGAGTGTTAAAAGGATCATAGTATCTCTCACAGAATAATAGTCGCTCCTAGAAATATCTAGGAATGCTAAAACCTTCTTGGTGCACTTGGAGGAGGGTGAAGGAGTAATAGTTTTGGTGTCGTAGCATCAAGAGTAGGAGACAATAGTAGAAGTGGTTGCTTATTAGATTGCCAACATGCTCAATGCACCTATGATATCTATACTAGATGTCACTGCATTCAAAGATGTGTAGATGTCTATAGGAACCACAAGTAGTAGATTAAACATAGTGCAACATGAAGAACTACTAGACCAACTGGTGGGAATCAAATAATAGCTTTCAGATGTCTTTGATCTTTCAGAAAATATTATTGCAACCTAATTGGAGTTTCTTGAGGCAAGGAGCAAGAGCATCATTTTGGAACAGCAACTCAAAATAGCCAAGGAATTGAATGAAAGCTTGGCTATTAAGGTTGCCAAATTAAGAGCCTAGATTACCGGCTTTGCATTTCTCAACCCGATGTTAACAAGAGACAAAGCTATGGGACAACTTCACACCATATTAAAATGCATTGAGGGTGTAATGGAAACAATGGTGTTTTACTGATCCTTGACAAAGGCCACACAACACAAATTCTAGAAGGCCTTTGATCAAACCCACTAGGAGAATGTCCAATTAACCATAGAAAATCATTGCCTATAGAATGTTAATGAGCACAAGCAACAATTAATTAATTTTATCCATCAACAGCAAGAGAAACTAGCTAGAGAAAACACAGAATTGAAGAGATTGGTAGTAGAAAATAGAAATCTCTCCATGAAGGAGGCCCATGTACTTGACCATAAAACTGTAATCAAGGTAGCTACCTAGAAATTAGAGGCTCTTAAACTTGAGAAAGTCAGGACCATTATAGAGAATAGGTCGATCTAAAAAAAGAAGTAAATGAAACACACATCTAGTTAATGAAGGAAAAAGTGAATGAAACCCTCTAGCAACTCCAGTAAAGAGAAGAGTTATGACAACCCATCGTTGATGGGATCCACGCCTACAACAAAGTGGAAATTCACATGAAGAAGTTGCACATCAAGGAGATGATGAAGTACATGGAGCTTGCCAATCTTTTTTATGCAAATTTGGCCATGTTGGCTACTAGATGGTTGCAATTAGAGCTTGAGAAATAAGTGGCCAGCTCATACTTGTTACATGAGGCTGAGTTTAAGCATCACAAAGACAACAAGTAGAAGTTTGCAATGGCAAACATTGAACTCAAAGTTATCAAGGCATGATTCACAAATCAATGATCAACTATCAAGAACTTAACCAAGAGGATGAAAAACTACCAAAAGTTATAGAACACATTCAGGGCATTCAACATTGAATGCATACAGTTCACTACTAGGTTGTTAACATGAAGGAGATATTCCTAATAATGCCCTGTCTATGGGATGTTCCCATTCCAGCTCACATTTGTGAGGCCACGTGGACTATGAATGATCTCTATGGTAACGAGGAGAAGATGAAGGCATTTCTAGATGCCTTTCACCTTTCATCAGAGATTGCAACTATAGCAAGACAACCACAACTACCTCAGCTACTGCACATGCCTGAAGCTAGTAAAGGTCCTTCAAAACCTTAGGAGCCATCACCGCTTGGGACTATCTAATCTTCTTCACTACCTTCATGCTACCAAAGGATGTGTTATCCAATTTTTTATGTAATCATGTCATGGTGTTCAATTTTGAGTTATAAACACCACAATTTTTATAATGTGTGATTTGTACACTCAAGCACTTAATTTTGTCAAGTTAGCTTATTTTTTCAAGAGTTAGTTAATAATCCCATACCTTCCCAATTTTGTAGAGGAACTTGAAGATGAATTTTCATTCAGTCGTCAAAGTATCATGTCAATGGACCCCTATTGATGTGGCCTCGTCAATAAGTCCCCATTTACATGGTGTTGTCCTATTGACGGGGCTACATCAATGTAGTGTTTGCTATGTCTATGGGGCCTTGTCAATGTTGTCTTATAGCAAAAATTATAAATACAAGCTCCTAGCCATGTTTATGGACATGATAATTGATAGTAGTAGTAGAGCTCTTGTGGTTTTTTTGATTTGAAAGTTAGAATATTTTTAGAGTCCCTGTAGCAGGAGTCATTGAGCGTACAGATCTTTATTTGAGCAATATTGTACCTAAACCACACCAGTGTGTACGGTAATAAAGACAAGCTTCTTGATAAACCTTGCAGTATTCTAGATAGTTTAAATGTTTTATTACTGAATTTAATGTTTTTAGTTATTTGTTCAATGTTTCTTATTAATTAACCTAATTAAGTGATTAAGTAAGATAAGCTAAGTAGATTACATACATAAGTATGATTGCTTTGAGCATAAACACGTATTCACTTGGTAATCCTAGTAGTGTTATTACTTGGTGTGCCCATCATTGTAATGTTTAGTAGTGCATTAGTGGATACATGGGTTCAGGATGTGTATGAAAAGTGGGATTGGATGCTTATGTTAGAACTAGTTAGAGATTAGTTAATTAGTTAAATTAAATTAATTGTAAAATTACTTCATTTCTCTCTTTAAGCATTGAAACCATAAAACACAAAACAATAAAAATCATGTCTCAATTACACTTAACCATACCATGTGCATTAAAATTGTAATTGGAAAGACAATGAATGACTATTAGGGCAGGGTTTACTTCCTAGGAAGACTAGAGTACCAAAACTATAGAGTCCATGGAATTTGATCGAATTCTTCATAAACACTTTGTGATTCCTATGGTTGGGTGTAGGGGTACCTTCAACTACCCATCATATAGCACTTCCTCTAGCCACATATGTTGAAATTTGATTGGCCCTTTTAGTAGGAAATAAGTGATATGTGCCAATTTTGAAATATATTTTCTCTTTAGGGGTTAGCTCATTGTAATGCTTGTCAAGTTTGCCTTATGCTCATTGCAACCATAATTTTCTTGCACCTGTATTATATTTGGTGGAGAGTTGTGCTATCTTTACACCTTCATTGGGTACATTCAAGGCTTTGACAATTACCTTCACTGAGTAAGACACTGAAGCTCCCTCAATCTTGATTGTTGCATTGGCTTACTGGTTGTGCCAAAACTAGTATGTTTCTACTAAGTATGATTCCTCATTATTTGTAAGTGTGAACCATAGCGAGGACACTTGAATTTGCATCTTTATTACTTCTTAAGCAAATTCCATGAATGGACCAATGTTTAATTTCACAATAACAATGGAGATGAAGGATTTCTCTTGAATGGCCTAGAGGCAATCTAGCAACAACATAAGGTGTTGTCCTTGTTTAGGTTCTTGTGGAATTTTTGCCTCCACTTGCACAAAGTGCTCTATGATAGGAGTTTGCTAATGGATGCTAAATGAATAAGCCTCTTTCTCTGCATGCTCTGCTTGTGGGGTTTGTTCTCTTATTTGGCCTCTTCCATGGCATTTTGGTCTTTTTCTCCTTGGTTAGGAAGGTCCACCTTCTACTCCTCTTTTTAGGACCATTTGTAATCAACAAAGGTTTGGAATTACTAAAGTGTTTCACTGGTTTTTAATAGCTCCTTTCCTTACTCATACCCTTGACTTGATCAAATTCTTATCTCATTATGATTGCAAAGTTCGAAAAATTTTCAAAAAGGAACACTTTTGGTGTTATACTTGTATGATTTACCTAGAACCTTTTACCATTATTATTTTTAGTGCTTATTGATGGCTTAAAGTAATTTGTATGGTTTATTAGGAGTTTTATTAATGCCTTTTTAGCCTTAGTGTGATTGATTAAGTTGAAAATTCTTGTTTTTCCTTTCTATACATACCCTTATGATACCCTCTAAACATTAGGAGTTTTTTTACTCAAATTTCAACTATATTGTGTGATCCACACCCCTACCCCCACCGAATAAGTTGAGAGCTCTTGGATCAACAAGGTTCAAGAATTTCAAATATTGGAGCTATGAGCATGAAGATATGGCCTTTGGAAGTTAGCCTATCAAAGCTTTGGAAGAAAAATGGCAAAAAATTGTCTTGTGCAAAATGATGAATTTGAAAAACTAGCTAACTCCCATGCATATATATACTAAATTTATATGCGCAATATCATAGATCATATATCATAGCTACAATATCATTGTTGAGAATTTCAAAAAATTTCTTGGATTTTTTAGGGAAAAAATGAATGAAATGAAATGTTTGGAAGATATGAAGCATGTTTAGAGGATCTTAGAGTAGATATGATGCTCTAGTTACAAAAAAAAAGTCTTCTAAAGTCCATGATGAAGCAATCTTGGGCTACAAAAGTTGAGTTGATGGATAAGATATGGATAATGAATTTGTGGCATATAGACGAAGTTATTGGATATTAAGAGAACTATTTATTGAAATTTCTTATTTTGGAAGGCACAAGGTGATGTGGAATTGTTCGACAAGTATGAAATACAAGAGTTGCACAAGTGGGTCCTCCCCAAAGTAGGTTCCAGTGTTTAGTGCCCTAATTTAGAGTAATGTTTGTGGACTTCATTGCTCATGAGTGCTACGAGCCTATTTTCTTCTAAGAGATTTAGATTCATGAGGTGTTCTCATTGGGATAAACTTAAATGAAGATAAAGTTGGTTGGCAATAGTAAGAGTGTGGAGCTATGCTTGAATTGGGAGTGTTGGTAACTTATCATAAACTAACTCATATCATGAATATCCTATAGGTAATTTCCATACTTTCCTATAGGTCCATAAAGCATCATTGAGCTTATTGTTCTAATCTTTCTTAAATTTACTAAACGTCCTCATTAGTATCCTAGTATTCGCTCGATTAGTGACTTTGGCTTGACCATTTANGTATCCTAGTATTCGCTCGATTAGTGACTTTGGCTTGACCATTTACTTGGGGATGATATGGTGTAGTCAACTTATGATTTATCCTAGATTGTTGCATGATATTTTTAAAGGTAGCACTAGTGAAGTGAGTTCCATTATTTGATATAAGCATTCTAGGTACTCCAAATGTATTCATCACATGCTATTGGAAAAGCTTGATAGTTATTTTGGATTTATAGTCTTTAAGTATTGTTGCCTCCATCCATTTTGTACAGTAATCCACAATCACAATTATATACTCTTTTTCATTCGATATTAGTATTATGGATTCCACAAAATCAATTTCCCATATGTCAAATGGCTCAAGCAGCTATATGCATTTTTGTGGTCCTTCATTTTTTGTCATAATTCCTCCATCTCTTTGGCATCTTTCATAAGATTGTGCAAAGTTATGGATGCCTTTGAATAATGTAGGCCAAAAGTAGCTTGCCATCATTAGCTTGAGTGTTGTTATGCATCCTACATAGTGGCCACCACATGGACCTTCATGGGCATCTTGTAAAACTCATTATTTATCACATTTTGTCACACGTCATCTAACTAGCCCATTTGCACAAATCTTGCATAGATTTGCATTAATTTTCATATATCTTTTTTCTCTATGAAGGAATTGTTCTCTCTATTTCTTATTCCATTTAGCAGGAAGCTCTTGTGTTGTTAGATAGGTCAAATATTCTACTATCCATAGCTTCCTTATTGAACTTATGGCCCTTACCATTTTAGTAAATAGGTCTTCATCGAGGAAGTAGTCAAACAAGGGTTCTACATGATCCTAAGAATTTGAATTTAGCCTTGATAAATGATTAGCTATAACATTTTCTATGCCATTTTTATCAATCATTGCAATGTCAAATTCTTGCAGGATAACAAAAAAGGGAAATAATCCTTGAATGTGCTAGAGTTCAACAATCAGAAATCAATGCACACTCTCCACTTGCCATCCTTCTTTGGAACACTTACTAAAGGACTAACCCATTCACTATCTACGATAGGATAGATGAATCCTAGCTTTAGTAATTTCTCCAACTTCTTCTTCACTACTTAATTTAGTTTTGGATTAAGCCTTCTCTAGGGTTGGCATCATGATTTCATTACTAGATCGGTATATATCTTATGTTGACAAATTCTCATATCAATGCTTGTGATCTCATTATAAGACCACATGAATGTTGTTGGCCACTTGTTAACTACTTCCAACAAATTCTTCTTTTGTTCTTCATTTAAGTTGGTGCTAATGATTACCAACTTTTTATTATTTAAGAAAGCATACTCTAATATTGCTGGTAGGGCCTTTAGCTTTGATGGTTCTAGCTCCATAGTATCTAGAATCTCCAACTATCCCTAGTTTGTTTCTTTTTCCATATTTATAGATGAGTAGGAGTGCCTTTTCCTTAAATATTGTAACTTATTAATTTCTTGTATGTAGGCACTGACAATCTAATCTTCTAGTTCCATATATTTGTTAGATTTAACGTTTTTATCTATGATTAGCCATTTGGTACCTTCTTATTATGTGGCTGCTACATATAGACATATTTGCACACATATTTCTTCTATACATTAATCACATGCCTTTGTATCTTTTTGTTTAATGGCCCATATCTTTTGCATGCAATTACACCCATTATCATTGTATGCAATACATGGAACTCTACATCTTTGTATGATGTTGATTTCATCTTCATTAGAAATTTCCAAGGATAAGTCACAAATACCAAGCTTAGCATTGATAGTGCTAAGCCAAGCTCTTTCCATGATGATTGGAAATTCCCCCTTATTTTTACCTACATGAATTACCAGAAAATTTGTAGGGTAAGATCAACCATTGATAATTGTGATCACATCATCCACTTGTCTTAGTGGAACTATGATCAAATGGTCTTGAACTAAATGTTTCTCTATCTCAATGGTAGAATATTCCAAGCCTAATACATATATTATGATATTAAGTTCACTCTTGATCAAAAAAGGAGAGCCTTGCATAATTTTTTCCCTACTACTTGAAGGTAAACTAAGGGACTTCTCAGATCTATTCACTTCTACAAAAGTGATTTTTTCTTTATCAAATGAGTGATTGTTTGTGTAAGCATGCTAGTAGTTACATTAGTGTTTGATGATGATGAAAACTTATTGTTTCATGGAGGATTGGATGTGGATGGAGTAGAAGTATATGTAACCCCATCCTTCAACCCTTCCTAGGACTTGTTCGAAAGAATGGTCATTTCTTGGATTGTGGTTCACATGTGATCACTTCCTCCTACATGTTAACCGCCTTAGTTGCACTTTTCTGTTATGGTTGGGATGGTAGTTTCCCATGCATTATAGGAGATGGAACTGGTAGTAAAGGATTTGGATGTTGGTTTGAGGAACTAATTCTTGATGGATGCATGTATAAGTTTGAATCTATCATTGGAGGTGTTGGTCTATGGTAGTTAGTTGGGTAGTATTATGGAGTTTGAACAACTACATTACCCAGAGAGGTTGGATGTTGTACATAGTATTCATATGGATCTAGATACTAATATTGGTACTATTAGCATGGTGGTGGCATGGCCCACGATTGGGATTGTTTCCATTGTTGATAGTACTACTCTTGTGGCTATAGTTAAGCTCCAACTGGGGTAGTACATGGGTTGGAAGATTTGCCTGTAGTTACCTTAAGGGTAAGGTAATTGTTTGGGCATCTATTTCTTGATAAATTTTGGGTTAAGTGCATATTTCATTTTTTCTTGTAAGTATGCCATTACAAGACAACATCCTTTGGGATGTTTGTATTGGCATACGACACATCCTTCCTCATCTTTGAAGCTTGTCTCTATACACTTAGTCACTGAAGCCACTTTTTCTTTTCATCCAAAGTATCTTTTCTTTTTCTTATCCTTGTCTTTATCAAAGGCTTGCTCTTTTCAGTCCTTCACAATCTTCAAAGCTATTGCAAACTTCTCATCAACCAAGTTCCGCATCTTCTCTACCTTCGCTGCTATGTTGGTGATAGATTTTTGAATAGGTATAGTTTTCTTTTGAATCACTTGATCCAAGTTCTCTTCTTCTTATGGGTTGCAAACTATTTCATCCCTTTTCTAGATAGATGGATGTCTATTATATTCCTCTACTAATTCTCTTTTCCTTAACTGGTCTTCCTTCTTTGCGAGTTAATCAATCAATATTTGTATTCAATGGGCAGACATTTTTTGTAATCTAGGCATGTTATTCATGTCTAGTTGCTTGATACAATTTTCCTTTACATGCTTTCTTGGGATGTAAACAACTTCCCTCATGTTGATCATACTTCAAGTAGCCAATAGGGGTTCATCATTATGATTGGGTTCATGAGCTTTGTTGTAGTGGTACCCCCTTCAGTGCTCATGTCTTTCTCTATCTTCTCTTCTATCCTTGCATCTTCTTTGTTCATAGTCTTCATCTTATTTAATAGAGTATATCAAGTAATGGTCATGAGGATTATGAGTCCTTTTTTCCTCCTTATCATGGTCTTGGTTCCTTTGTCTCCTCCTATCAAAGTCCATAGATGATTGTGAGGATGAGGATGAGGTAGTAGGAGAACAATGTTGGCTTGTCCTTCTTTTATGACTCTAATATTTTTCTTGTGGGATCCAACATACACTCTTGGCCTTGATTTCTATTTATACTTTGAGTATATTTCTTATCTTATAGGTGTCTTTTCTAAGGCAAGATGCAATTAAAATTTGATAGGTTCCTCTAATTGGATGATGGATGTTTGAGAATGGACTTCATGATTCTAGTGGAGTTTTTTAGCAATGAATGCATCATCATCAAGCTCTTCTAAGACAATATGAGAAATTATTTTCTTTCCTTTATTTTACTCATGTTTGATCTCCATGATAATATCTCTTCTTAAATGCTCTAAATTAGGCTCATAGGACATTGTCATGTGTTTGATCACATGATACCCTTTAAGTGCATCACTCATATTCATTTCCCATAGAGTTGTCTGAAGCACGATGGGTGCCAAACACTATGGAGGTAGAAAAATGTTAACTTCAAGGTCTCTCCACCTTAGTTTCCCATCTTGATGAAAGATGAAGGTAAATTTGGGATAGTAAGAATCATGATGAGCATATGAAATTCTTACTTACATCAACATATTCCAATCTCCTTCGTAACTCATTTTTTCATTACCCCTTTTTGATTCTTTGGTAGGTGGTGATTTGTCTTTGATTGAATCCATTTTATGGTTTATGACATTTGGTTAAGTATTCTTAATTTCATAATTTTTAAAAGATTATAAATTCAACTTTGGATTCTTAATACATTGAACTTTTTAAAATTAATTACTTAGCATACATTGACACATCCTCAACAACAATGCCGATTTACAAAAGGAGGAACAAGCTTTTTACAAAAATTTGGGAAGGTATGGGATTACTGACTAATTGATTAACTGACTCCAACTGATTCAAATTGACATTAAGTGTTAAAGTGTATGGATTTATAAATTTTAAAAAAATTGGTGTTCGTGAAAATAAAATTCAACACTACTATAAAAGTGACTGTCAAACCCATTTGGTAGTTGAAGATGAGAACAAAATCAAACAATCCTTGGAGGTGGAGGCTCTTGAGATGTTGAAGGATCTTCCTTTGCCTTTGGTGCATGTGGCAGTTGTGGCTATCCTACTATAGCTACAACTGTTGGTGGAAGATGAAAAGCATCCATCAATGCTTTCATCTTCTCTTCCTAGGTAAATATAGAAACATCCCATGGATAGGACATTACAGGGAATAACTCCTTTGCATTGATAAACTAGGTAGTGAATTGCTTACGTTTGATGTTGAACACCCTGATAGCATTTTGTAGCTCCTGATATTCATTTATTCTTTAGGCTAGGTTCTTAACTATTGATCGTTGATTAGTGAATTATGCTCTGAGAACTTCAAGTTCAACATTAGCTATTTCTAGCTTTTGCTTTATCTTCTTAGGATGCTTGAACTAAGCCTCATACAATAAGTACTAGCTAGTCACTTGCTTCTTCAATTCTAACCTTGACCTCTTGGTAGTCAGCATTGCCAAGTTTGCATAATGTAGGTTAGATAGCATCATGTACTTTGTTATCTTCTTAATTTGTAGCTCTTTGAGAAATATTATTTCCTTGTTGTATGTGTTCAGTCCATCAAAGATGGGCTACCATACATCATCTCCTTATTCGAGTTGCTGGAGAGCCTCATTCATTTCTTCCATAATCAACTAGATCTCTTTTCCATTGACCTCTTTGAGAAGGCCAAACTAGTCTTTATAGTGGTTCTTGATCCTTTTGAACTTAAGGGTCTTATTTTTGTAGGTGACAATCTCAATTGTTGATTTTTGATGAAGAGCTTAGACTTCCTCCATTGAGAGATTTTGATTTTCTACAGCCAACTTCATGTTCATGGTTACCTTGGCAAGTTGCTCCTATTATTATCTCAAAAATTCAAACATTTGGTTCTTTTGAGCATCAACATTTCATAGGGGATGGTTATCCTTGATTTAGAACTAAATTTTTCTTGCACATCTCTGATAGGTCCTTTTCAATTTTATAAGCCATTGCTTCTCCTATGGATGCATCAAAGACAACAGTCTTCTTACATTCTCAATTACTTTAAGTATTTTGTAAAGCTACAGAAAAGCTTCATCTCTAGTCATAGCCTAGCTGAGAATAGTGGCAATGGCTAAGAGGGCTCTTAATTATGCAACTTCAACATCCAAGTATCAAATTTTAGTTGTGGATTTTTCAAGTTGGGCATTAGAGATCATGTACTTGCCCCCAACCTCCAAGAGCATTNCTTTTTCAAGTTGGGCATTAGAGATCATGTACTTGCCCCCAACCTCCAAGAGCATTGATTGGATTATTGTAATGTTATTCAGAAGGTCAAAGACCTCTAGAACCACCTCAACTAGTTAGTCCAACACCTTCTCATGTTGGGCTACACTAAGTCTCCCATTAGCTCCTGCAAATGTTTGCACATCTCAAAGTGTAGAAATATTAGGAACAACAACTGTAGGAGCATTGAGTTCTTCACCCACTTGATTAACCACCACCTCTACTACTATCTTCTACCCATGGTACTGCATCACCAAGATAGTTGTCTCCTTGTCATCCTCCAAGCACATTGAGAAGGTAGCGGTGTTCTTAGGGATCTCTAGAAATTATTATTATCCTAGAAGAGACATCATTATCTCTCATGCACTAGGATTAGACCTTGTGGGTGCCTATGTTCTTTAGGTAGTAAACAATGGTGCCTTCTCCTCTAACTAGCTGATGGTACAATTAACCTTGTCTAGATGGCTTAGTGTTGGTTGGTAGATGGAGGGTTCATCACTTGGTCTAGCATGTTGTTGTTGCAATATTTTCTCAAGGAGTTTTTACATGCACTCCATGGTAGCACATGCCTCTGGTGTTGTTTCTTGAGCGGTGGGTGGTGGTGGCTACTCCTCTTCTTGCACTTTTTGTGGTACTTTATCTTTCATCATTTTCACCTCAGAGGTAGTAGGAGCATGTCAAAGGGTGTCATTTGAATAGTGACCTATTCCTCCCCTTCTACACAACTTGCGAATCAGGCATGGAAAGGGGAGTGCCTTTCTCCCATGCTTATTTTCCTTGAAGCACTTTTCTAGCTCAAGATAGATTAGCTGTGGGAGATTGATTGAAAATTTCCCACTTAGAGCAATGCATGCATGGATAGAGAAGGTTGCCACCGTTCTTGGTCTCATTGTTGAATTGAGGTGGTAGGCTATGATATTGAAATGTACCTTCTCTACCTTGGTTAGTGCACCATACTCCTTATGGTCAACCCCATAATATCATCGGGCCCACTTCTTTTTCACCTTTGGATGTGCTTTAGTTGAAATTTCTGCCAATGTTGCCTTAGTATTTGGAAATCCAAGGGCCTAAGAAATGGCCTCCACTGAGTAGGAGACACTAATATCCTGAATTTTCATCATGGCATCAAACTATCTATTGTTCCAAAAGAGATATGTTTCTCCCATGTACAATTCTCCATTAAAATTAAGAATGAACCACATGTGAGAATTCTACAATTGATTTTTGACTTCTTTTAGAGAAAAGTCCAAGAAAGGAACAAATTTCATCTCTTGAAGAACTAAACTTTGGATCTCCTTGGAATGGATTTTCCTAAGGCAGGCATCCTTCAAGGTAACCTCAAGATTCGATCTCAATCTTGTTGTCTCATCCTAGTGGGATTGCTCTATTTCAGCTTTGGAAACATACCAAATAAGTTTCACTTTTGACTCCTCTTGAAGAGGTCTTGTTGCATGCATTTTGGCTGCTTGCTCCTAAGGTTGTTCTAGTTGTTGGCCCCTTCTAGTTCTTGGTCACTTATCCCTTGGTTGAAATGGTCCCACCTCTTATCCAAATTTTTATTTGGGTATCATTTGTAATTACAACATGACCAAGGATTAGTATTTGATGTGTAACGTCAAGCACTTAGATACCTTATCTCATTTGATTAGTTATACTTTGGCTATGTTATGATCATGGTAGATTGATTATTGTAATATTATTTTATTTAGATGACTACCAGAGTTTATTGAAAAGGTTTAACTCTTTATGAATTAGTGATTTTAATATTATTATATTAGTTGAATCTTGTGGAAGTTACAAAATTTTTTAAAAATTTTCTTCAGAAACCTCAGGTTTGTGACCCCCATGATGTAGAGTTGACCTCTATTAGCTATAGGATTAAAGAATAGAGTTAACTAGATAAGTGGTTTACAAGTTATGGGCTCTAGAAATATTTGGGCTTTGAAAATCACAAAAACTCCTTGTGCGTTTGTCAAAAATGTGCAAAAATTCAAAGTGCTTGCTCTATTTATAGATGGGGTATATGTTGCATCAACAAGATCACATCAATGCAAGGGGTTGTGTCAACATAGCTAAATGAAAAAATTTTCTCACATCAAAAACTAAGAAAAAAATAAAGAGTTTTTGTATGAAATTAGAGTGCAAAGGAAGCTAGATAGGCCTAGAACATGATGGAATGCATGAAGAGGACTAGATTATTCATAAAAAAGGAGATTTTGTACAAAGAATTTTAATTAGGAAGTGCATGACTGGATGTAATCAACATAGAGTACAAAATCTTTGAATGCAAAATATGCCTAAGGGATGAGGAGCTTAACCAACCCAACCAAAGAGTATGCAAGTGGGTCCTTCCCATAGCTAGCTCATGCCCTTAATGCCCTTGAATGCCCTCAAACTAAGGAGTCCATGGGCCCCATGGATGATTAATGGTTATGATTAGTTAAGGACCAAATCATCAAAGAGACCATTAAAGAACTTTAACTATATTAAACAAATACATTAAAACCAAACATGATAAAAGGTAGCAAGGTGAATGATGGAGAGCATAGGTGTATGAGGGAGGGTGTAGAATGGAGTCTCGTATCATGGTCACATGAAGTTCCTTATGGATGTTATGGTTAAAATGACTTGATAACATCCATCCTTAGTTCGAATTTAAACCAATTAATTTCACTGACCTCTCATTGACACTCTTAGACTAGTTCATCCCTCAAAGCACAAGGATATCCCCATATAGATCAATCACCATTCAAAAAATAAAAGAAAAAAGAAGTAGGAAGTGAGATGGGTCTTAGTTAAAGGGGGTCTTTAGGCATGGGTAACATGTCTTTCTAACCCCATAACTAGTGCTTATAGCCTATTATTTTTTCTAAGGGATGTGCTTTTAATTCCCATTATTTTTTTTTATTTTTTTTAGATTTTTGAATGGGAACCACATCATGCAAAGAATTAGCTTCCTATTATTGGTCAACATAGGAATGGCAAAGGACACATGAAGATACTGATGCACCTAAGAGCATAGGCAAGTACAAAAGTGTCAAATATCCTTGAAGTCACACCCTTGTCTATCCATTTAATCCATCTCAATTTTAGAAACTACCAAGGTCATAAGTTCATTATAAGTTTCATTTTAAGAAGGAATCTCACACTTTCAAAATAAGGGAACATCATAGAGTTGTGTGGATTGGTGAATGATGTGGATGCACTACCTCTTATCATGAAAAGAAACTATGTCTTAGTTATCAACATTAAAATTTAGAGATAGAATCTACACATTTATAATCAAATAACATTATAAAGTACAAACCACCATCAATTGGTAGCTAAAGTTGCACCAAGTCCTATTGGCAATAAAGAAAAAGAAGAAAAACATAAGAAAAATATAAGCCAAATAAAGTAAAATATAGAAAAAATTATATAATATTTAAGAAAGAGGAAAATTTACTAAGGACAACATAAAAATGGTGAAAATAGAAAAATGAAGAAAAACTAAGAAGCCACTATGTTTAATTTAGCATAGATGGCCATCTCCCCCATGACTGAGTTGGAAGGAGGAGATCCAAAAAAACTGAGCATGCTTGTCCATCCACTAAGGTTTTGTGGTTACTAGATTTTTGGATTTTCAGAAAGACTTTAATTATTGTGTGTTGACAAACAAATTTTTGTTTAGGCTTTTAAGTTTGTAAATTAACATGACCCTAGAGTGAAAGATTTCATAGATAATATAAGGTTCCTCCCACAATGTTTGGAACTTAGTTCATTGTGGTACATGTGTGGGATTCCAATATAGGACCTTATCTCTTGGTTGAAATTTCATTTTCCTAATTCTAGCAATATAGGACCTTATCTCTTGGTTCTCATCTAGCATGTTGACATTCATTAACCTCTCTTTTTATGCTAGGCTTAGGTCAAGGCAAAGGTTACAGGAAATTGATAGTGTACAAAGTTCTACTTGGATTGGAAGTATTGGTAATTTTATGTAGAGCTGATTGAGAGAGTAGCCTATAGGAAGTTTTCATGTGGAGTAATAAGCCCAAAGGACATAGTTGATTTTGGTGCTCTAATCCCTCCTATATTTACTAATGATTATTGGTAGCATTTTTGTGATCTTCCTATTAGTAACCTCCACTTGATTGTTGGCTTAGGGGTGGTATGGTATTGTCAATTTATGTTTAACCCCCAAGCATTGCATGAGATTCTAAAATGTGGTGGCTATAAAGTAGGTTCCATTATCAGAAATAAGTACATATAGCACCCCAAACCTATTTACAACATGTTGTTGTAGAAATTGAGTAGCCGTAGAAGATGTACAACCAGTGATTGCCACAACTTCTACCCATTTGGTGTAGTAGTCAATAGCTACTATGATGTACACCTTCCCATTGGACATGGAAATGATGGATCCCATGAAATTGATGCCCCAAATATAAAAGGGCTCTAGTGGTTGGATCCACTATCAAGGCCCCTCCATACAAGTAGTTATTGCACCATCATGTTGGCAATGTTCATAGGAGTAGATGAAGTGATGGGTATCCTTGAAAAGTATTGGCCAATAATACCCTATCGTGAGGGTTTTAATAGCTATTCATCTTTCAAGATAATGATCCCCACAAGGGCCCTCATGAGCATTTTAAAGAATGAATAGTTGATCATCATTAGGAACATACAAACAAACTAGGCCATTGGAGCATACCTTATAAAGTGTTTAGCTTGGTAAAGAAATTGTTGTTTCTTCATGCTATTCCACTTCTATGACATTTCTTGAGTAAGAAGGTAGGTTTGAATGGAATTGTATTGGTTAGTTTTCTTAGGTACTTGTTTAGTCACAACTCCAGCAAAGAGAAGTTCATGAAATTGATCAAAAAGTGGGCTTTCCTCCTCTTTTTTGTTCCATCTCAACCAAGACAACTTATTAGCTCCCACATTCTTAGTTCCATTTTTATCCACCATAGTTATATTGAACTGTTGCAAGATCACCAGCCACTATATGACATAAGGACTCACCATTCATTTATTCATTAAGAACCTAATTGCACTATGGTCTATATGCACAAACACCTTGTATTCAAGCACATAGTACGTAAATTTTTTCAAGGCATACACCACCACTACCATTAGTTCTTTCTCAATGGTGTTGTAGCTTAGTTGTGCACCCACAATACTCCTACTCACAAAATGGATGTATTAGGGACATTTTTGATCATCTAACTATGTAAGCACGACTCCCAAGGCATAACTAGATGCATCCATCATGATGTGAAATGGTTTGGACTAATTAGATGCTTGTAGAATAGATGTTTCCATGAGATTTCTCTTGAGTTGTTGTAATGCATGCTTGTACTCCTTGGTCTAGACAAACACAGCTTCCTTCTTTATTAGTTTCACCAACAATTTGGCAAGCTTAGAGAAGTTCTCAATGAAGCACCAATATTAGCCAGTGTGGCCAAGGAATGGCCTCACATCTTTAACTATTTTAGATTATCAAATAATTTATTGAATGATCATTAGGTTTTTAGGGTCCACCTCAACCCCCTTTTGTGAAATTCTGTGCCCCAATACAATGCCCTTTTGGACCATCAAGTGGCTTTTCTAGTAGTTGATCCTAATATTTATCTCCACATACCTTTTTAGCACTTACTCAAAATGGTCCAAGGCTTTCTCAAATGTAGCCCCATAGGTGAATAAGTCATCCATGAAGGCTTTCATCCCACTACCAATTTACTATTGGAATATGCTTAGGATAAGACATTGGAGTGTTGTAGGGGTGTTGCACAAGCCGAGTGATATGTTTCTATATGTAAAAGTCTCCTAGAAACTTGTGAATGTGGTTTTGGCCTAATATTTTGGTGTTATTTGGATTTGGTTATAGCCACTATAACCATCTAAAAAACTATAAAAGAAATGCCTAGAAATTGTGTCCAACACTTGGTCCAATAATGATAAAGAAAAATGGTCCATGTATGTTGCCATGTTCAACAACATGAAATCAATGCAAATCCTCCATTTCCCATCTTTCTTTGACATGATCACAAGTGGGATAACCTACTTGCTATCCATAATGGAATAGATGAACCCCACCTCAAGAAGTTGGTTAATCTCCTCTTTGATGATTTTCTTGAGTTTTGGATTCAATCGTCAATGCAACTACCTCTTTGGTTTAATGGAAGAATCTATTTATATGCGATGTTAGCATATCCTTGGACAAATTCCCATCAACTCATGATATGGCCAAGCAAAGGCTACTAACCATTTTTTAACCATCTCTAATAGCTTTTTTTTCTACACAAGAGCAAAGTTAGCATTGATATCAATCATCTTAACATTATTCAAAAAAGAATATTTCATTCTAGCTAGTAGAGTTTTTAACTCAAGGGGCTCCTATTTAAAGCTCTCAGGGAGTTTGAACTTTCTCCAATTGGTTTCATTAGGTTCATTGGAGAGTTGATGATGGACTTGTTCTATTTTGTTCATGACTTCAACATAGGCACTTTTAAGGCTCTTAATTTGTTCCATGCATAGTGTTGAATTACATTTTGCTTTAGTTGTCAGCCACTGGGTGCCCTCCTATTTTATGATTACTGTGTACAGGCACCTTTGAACTTCCATAACATTAGCACATTGCTAGCATGCTATGAGTGTGGTATTTTTGACTATTCATAATTTTTGCACATAGTGGCATCCTATGTCACTATATGCGATGCATGGAACATGCTTCCTCTTTATCTTTCCAAAGTGATTTTCCTTGAAAATATCAAAGAAGAGGTCTTTGATTCCTAGTCATGCATCAATTGTACTTAGCCACATCCTTCCCATGATGATTGGGAAGTTCCCCTTGAAGTTATCCATGCAAATCACCATGAAGTTAGTAGGATATGACCATCCATAGATAGTGGTTATAATGTTCTTCACTAACCCCAAGGGAACAGTGATGGAATAATTTGCTAACTCTAAATGAATGTTGTTATTCTTGAGAGGAGGTAGGTTCTAGGATTTGTACATTTCATGTGAGATCAAATTAACACTAGAACTTGAGTCTAGAAGAGCCTTGCATGGTTCATTCCCAACAATTCACAAGTAAATCAGGGAACTCCTAGGAATAGATCTCTTCTTGAGAAGGTGGTCAAATTTTATCCAATCAATGGTCGTGTGGAAGGTGTTTGGTTTGAAGGGATCTTGAAGGATGTTATGGAGGAGGAAGGAGAAGCAAGGTCAATAGCTAAAGGTGTCTATGAGGGCTTACTAGTACTATTGATTCAAAAAAAGGATCTTTTTTAAGGCTTAGTGTTTCAACCACTCAGCTGGAAAGTTGGTTGTAAGTTAATAGCTATTGTGGCATTTCTTTGCTACAGCTAGGCTAGAATTTCATCTTGCATGAATGGAGCAAGTGGCAACTAAGTTGATGATGGAGGTATAAGTGTAGAAGGATGAGAAGGATAGTAGGGAAATGGGAACTTCCATCTTGGAGATTATGCTCTATAGTATTCAAGAGGGTAGTAGTGGCTTTGGAAAGAGGTGTGACTAGAAGAGTTATATAGAGAAATAAGCTTATAAACATAGTACCCATATAGATCTAGTTGATAGTAAGGGTACTACAGCCTTGGTCTTGGCATCCCCCACAACTATGGATGCTACAACTACAGGTACTACTCATGTGGTTAAGGTGGCACTCAACTTCGATTGTAGGCTTGTTGGTGGAATTGCTTATAGTTTCCTTGTATATAAGGCAACCTCCTGGGTGTTTGCTAGTTTTCCAATCTAGGATTCAAAGCATACATCCTAGATTTATGTAAGTGTGACATAATTGGATAACATCCCTTAGGATGTTTGTATTGGTAGATGCCACACCCACCATCATCATTTGTTTTAGAATCTACAACTCTTCAATAGCAGTAGCTTTGCCCTTACCCTTTTGATGGATACATTTAGCTTCCTTCTTTTCTCTTCAATCATGACCACTACCTCCTTGTTCTTTACTCTCCTCTATGATTCTTAGAGTAGTTTGAAATTTTTCATTAAGAGAATCTCACATTTTATCTACCTTGGTCAATATTTCAAAAACATATTTTTATATCAATAAGATTTTTTGTTACACAACTTCTTCAAGTGTTTCCTCCTTCTCATTATCATAAAAATGGACCTCCCTTTTACAAATGGAAGGATCCCAGTCATACTCCTCTGCACTTTTCCTTTTCCTTAGCTCATCTTCTTCTTTTGTCGCTTGCTCAATCAACCTTTGGATTTGATAAGCCCTTAGCTCTAAAAACCTCCCTTCAACATAGACCCCAATATTTCTCCTTGTTTCTATTTGGAGCCCATCTATGATATGGAAAAGCTACTTTCATTGAGAATAGCCATGGCCTGGGCATCAATGCAACAAAGAGTAATACCTATCCATGGCCGCATCCAAGGACTCATGTGTTCCTTACTTCTAATCTTGGATGTACTATCTCAAGTTAGACACTCAAGAGTACATCTAATACTTTTTACTGAATATTTTAAGCATTGTACTCCATCGTCAAATTGATTCTAGTTCTAAGGACTAGTACCAACTTTTAGCCACCCTAATGAGTATCTTGGTAAATAGTTTTAATTTCTACCATTCATTTTCCATGGTTTGTAAGATGCATGCATTATGAAAGGCTTGGAGATGGCTTTGTGGATTAGAATTATATCCCCCTTAAAATTTAGGAATATTATTCATGTTCAATTATTTGATTTAACTATCTTTCATGTGCCTTGTTGAAATTCTTATAGCCTTCACAATGTTTAGCATGTTTCTGGTTTCAAGTAGAGGCCTATCATAATCATAGAATTCTCTATGGCCATGGTGTCTATGATGCCCTCTATTTTTCCTTCATTCTTTATGATAGGCCTCTCTTGATTGCCCATGCCCTTGGTTTCTACTATTCTGGTAGGATCTATGATCATCTCTATCCTATCGATCACGTCCATCATAGTCTCTACTCCTTCTGTGACATTGATCGAAGTTGGAAGAGGAAGATGATGAGGATGATGAAGGTGAAGAGGAAGGAGAGACACTGTCAAAGTGGTACTTGCTAGCCCCTCATCTTTATTCATGGTCACGATTATCATGTTTATCTTTATCGTGATGCTTATCATTGCTCCTACATTGACTCCCTTCTTTAGAGTTCCCATTTTCATGAAACATGTTCTTCCCCAAATCAAGGTTGTCTATCATGGAGTGTAGATGCTGATTAAGAGACTCCTCATTGAGAAGGGGAGGAGAGTCTATGTATTTTCTCATCAAAGCCTCATAACTAGCTTCCATTTGTTGATCTTTCTTTCTTTGTGCCTTGGTGGGATGATAGTCCCAATAGGCATGGTATTGCATCTCATACGTAGCATTAAGCCCTATAATGCCCAATCTCATGAGATTTTGCAGTAGCATTGCAGGAACTATGTGATTGGGCAACAACATGATGTTACCCTTCATGTTCCTCCACTATAATTGTTCATCTTGGTGTGGGATGAAGGTAAAATCCAAAGTGTAGGAATTTAGATGTGTGTAGACCACCTTGCATTGTTGGGGCACATGTGATTTTGGACCTTCTTACCTTGGATTGGAATTTTCCACGAACGGTAGTGGAGAATCCTCCTTGTAAGAAGAAGCCTTATTATTTTTCATATTACATTGTGCTTTTAGTATACTTTGTTATATTAATGATTTTAACTTTAGGGTTCACTACAACATCATTGAGAGATTTCACTAACTTTCTAGATGATGCACATAGCTAACTAAAGTCCCTGACAATGATGCCAATGATGAACACCAAGTAGTCCCTACATTTAACCATATTATTATACATTACAAGTGGAACTGGGAATAAAATGATCACATTTGTAAGATTCACTACCTAGATAAGGTGTACTTATAGAGCTAAAGTCTATGGAATTCGATCGAATCGCTTAGTGAACATTGATGATTTGTATGGTTGAATGTAGGAACTGCTCCCTAATTTCAAAATTGGTCAAGGGCAGTGGGTAGTGAAGTCGTTACCATGCTACGCTGTGTGACATCGCGTAGTGTAGCACTTCGTTCCGCCATTGTCTTCTGAAGCTTGCTACGCTACATAGCGTAGCGTAGCGTAGTAGGCTTCGTGACTTAGAAAACTTGTCGAAATATTTCTTGTGCATCCAGAATGCTGCTGTCAATTTCGCACACTATTTCTGAGCAGGCTGCTGGCTGTTTAGGCTACTTTGGTGGGCAGGTAGGATGGTACAGAACTTATCCATGCTCAAAGTAGAAAAGTTTCCAAACTGGCTAGCCTGGACTCAGAACATTCTCCTCCCAATGAACTGCCATAGTGCTACGTGGACTGCAAGAGCCTGGTGAAGTAAGGATGACCCTGCATTTTTAGGGTGTTTAGTATCAACTTTATGATTTGGCACCAAAACAACATTAGCACCAACTTTATGATTTGGATTTGTGGTTGGGTAGAATAAGGATGGTAGCAGAAAAACAAAAAAATATGGTGGTGTAAGGACAAGTTCAAATCATGTCCATCATGATCCTTTATACCATTGGAGGGGGAATTTCAAATTAGCCATAGTAAGGACAAATGCAATTCTTTAATAAAATGTACTATCCTTATTTTCCATCATCATATTGGGTAGTACTACACTAATCTTGTTCTTTCTATGACAATAAATTTATTATTTTCCATCATCATACACTATTGGGTAGGACTACAATAATCTTGTTCTTTCTATGACAATAAATTTATCACCTTATTGATGAAAGTACTTTTGTAATAAAAATAAGAACACTAATGTTAGCAATGATTCATGCTCAGTCCCTACTTCTTCATCATCTTGCAAGAGATAGAACAAAGGGAGCCATATTCCTAAAGATGAAGTAAGTAATGCTTCTACTCCTTCAAACAAAGAAAAATATAAAACATTCATAAGTAGGAGAAATAAAACTTCATCTACAAAATTCAATGATCAAGGCCAACACCTCACATGTTACAAAGTATCTTAATCATCTCCTAAGCCATTAACTTATGTTGATTAAATCAGAGGTTGTTATATTTAGCCATGGAACTTAGTTGTGGAGGAAGAGGCCTCCACATAATGGCTTTGAAGCTAACGATATATTATTCCTTATTTTGTTTATTCTTTTGATATGACATAATTTTATGTGCATTTTTTAAGCACATGGATCCATTAATTTTGGTTTATTATGTTTTTATGTGATATTTTTGGTATGCTTACTTTTGATATTAATGGTTAATCAATTTTAATTTTCATATTATTTTAAGTGTACTTTTTTATGTTCATGATAAATAAATTACTATGATTTATGATTACTCACTCTTAGAGCTAAATGGTAAATGGGTGAGCTTATAGATGTAATCATACAAATGTAAGAGTGCTAAACAAGTCTAATGTAAAAAAAATTTTGATGAAAGACATGTACAACACAAATTCATCCACTTCATTTTCTTTTACCCTCACCAATGAACTAGACATATATTTAGTAAGGAAAGTGGGGAAGTTGCAACTACTAGATCTATGGAGCATAATGAACCTAGACTTTGAGGTGTAAGCTCTAGAAACTTGGATGAGTGCTTAATTGTAATTTAGAAAAGGGTATGCCATTAAGAAATCATGTGAGCATTGGAATGGGTTATAGTTGATAGAATGAGAGTTATGCTTATGCTTGCCTTTCTAACTAAACTAATCAAAAGAGGTTTGTGATTTCATGTACCTATGCTAGTTACATTGAGCTCCTAAGTAAGCTACCTACTTCATCAGGTACATGATGAGAACTTTAGGTGGTGATCCCACACTTTAAGCATCTCCAAGGAAATTATTTTTTGGTAAAGTCCTCTCTTATTTTTGAAAAAAAAAATAAAAAGAAAAAAATATTATTATTATTTAAAAAACATTAGAAAAAAGAAGAAAAAATGAAAAAGAGAGAAAGAGAGAGAGAGAATGATGTGGTGGAGATATGAGTAGTAAAAGTTTTCTTGTATTCTTCACCTCCAAAAATTGGTAGTATTGTCATCCAAAGTTAGATATCTTTTAGCTATTCATGATTATAAGAAGATGACTTGTGTCTATACCCCTCAAATTGATAGTTTATTATATGAGCAAGATGAGTTATCTACAACCAACTCCTTGGGTTACTTAAGAAGACCAAATAAGTATAAGTTTATAATTATTAATTACTATACTACCCAAGCTCTAGTGGCTTTGAAGATCTAAAAGTCACTCTCAAAGGAAACTATGGTAAAGTTAAATGGTACTTTCAATCAAGTCCTCATCCAAATATCTTGACCAAGATGAGCATATCCATGTTCCTTACCCAGTCAAAGTACAATTTGTGCAACTAAAGGAATGAAAGAGAGATTTTTAGTAATGTTAAATTTGGGAACCTACCTTACATATGTGTAGTAAGGAAAGAAAACCAAACTACATTCTTAGTTTTCTAGATGATTTTGTGGTACTTCACTTAATCTAACTTCATCAATAGTTAAACCATGAGATGATTAGAACTAGATGTCATTGGAAGTTGTGGTTCTACCTTGCATCTTTGAAATAGGGGCTTAGAGGTCTATCCTTATTGGTTAGGCAAGAAATGGTAAAGGGAACTAGTGGAAGATCCGTTGTGGACTATGATGAATGCTATTGTGCTTCTATGAGCTAATTGAATTATTGAATGGGACCTAGTAATGTTATATTTTACTTTTATCTCCTTAGTCCATTCAAGTTTCTTATCTCTTTCTTATTGCACCAGATCTAGTTTATTATTGTAGGTTCAAGAAATCAACCAAGGTGATTTGATCATCCCAAGTTTAGACTTACATTTGATGTTGATGTCTTCCTAGTTGTTAAGGATTCATGGATGTCTCATCAATGGGATTCACAAGGGCAAGAAGATAGAAGCCCACTATGAGGAGGACCCACTTGAAAATTGTTGAAAATTTAGCATTGTAATTAAATAATCTCAATACTAAATTTCTTAAGGAATAGTAATGGTTGCATTGTTTAAAGTAGTTAATTAGTTGCATGCTTGAGTAGTGATGATTTCATTAGCATTAACATTTAACTATGACATTTCTTTATTTTAATCATGTTTGATTACTTCTTTAATTTATAACTTTAACTTGAAATATTTATTTAATTTTAATCCTTTATGATCCATTGGGTTTGTTTCTCTTCCTAATACTTTGTGGATGGGATTTTATTATTTTCCAAGTCTAAGATTTGTTAGATTTTGCTCAATGATTAGATTTTTTAAAGTATTCTTTTATACCCTGTGTAGCTTCTTTTTGGGTGTTTGAGAAGCATTTCATTTTTTTTATTTTTTTCTTGTTTTTTCTTATTTTTATTTGATTTGAATTTATTTTTATTTTATCTTTTGTATTTTATCTTCATTTATTTTGTTTAAAAAATGCATGCATGTGCTACCATACCATGTACGTAGTACACCAAAGGTGTGCCACCATTTTATTTTTTGTTTCTTTATAAAATAAAAATAAAATAATATGAAAAGAATAAAAATATTTTTAAAAATAAAATAAAATTAAAAATAATGTATATAAAAAATAAATAAATAAAAATTTTAAAAACTTGTATATAAATAATCTAATAATATTTTTTAAAAAATCATTGCTTGGAACCACAATGCTCATCTTGCTAACCAAGGTCTCGGGAAGGTTGGGAGATGAGTGAAAGCCTAACCTCTTCAAGTGGTTCAAACCCAAGTCTTCAATTTGAGAAACAAACACCTTACTATCACTCGAAACGATGGTCCCTAAATAATCTAATCTATATATATATAACAAATAAAAATAATCATTATATATAGCCTCTCTCATTTCCATTTTCTCTTTTTTTATGAGTTTTCTTTTAATTTTTAGTTGTCTTAATTTGGGGTATTTTGGCATTTTCTCTTAGTTTTTGATTTTTCATTTTCATTTTTTCCCTTGTTTTGATTATTTTTCTCTTGGTTTTTCACCAATTTTCTCTATTTTGAGCTATTATTCAATATTTAAAGCTAGGTGTCTCATACATCAGTCATAGGAAGGGATAAAATTAAGTATAAAAGATCAATGCCCAAAGGCTCAATGCTCATTCCACAAAGGTAGGATCTTAGGAGGGTAGTGGATGAATGAAACTTAACCTCTCGAGTAGCTCTACCTAGGCTAAAACACAAGTTTTATGACTTCAGAAATAAGCATCTTACCATCACTCTAAGTATGATTTTTTAAAACTTTCTTATTGCATTTTGCATAGCTACATGTGCTAGAATCTCAACTATAATAATGTTTCACATATTGTCCTTGAATTTTATATTTCTCATCATTGTTGTTAACATTTTTTTACAATGGAGGTGTAGAATCTCAAGGAACTTACATGATTTTTTAGCATTTTTCATAAAGAATCAAATTCCAATAGTTACATTCATGGACCAAGTTCCATAACCTCAAGCCTCATAATAGAACTAATTGAAAACTAAGAACCATTAATGAACGGCAAGTAGACCCTATGCTCAACCATACAATCTACTAAGAATTCACATGTAATTCGATTGAATTCTGTGGACTCATAGCCTTCTAAGTAAACTAGTCTCTAGGAATTGAAACTAATTGTTGCAATCATTATCTTCCCAATTACACTTGTGAATGAAAAGGTATGGTTAAGTGCAATTGAGGCATATTATTTTTATCATTTTTATGTTTTTTTTTAAATCACCTAAGGTGAAAAAATAATGAATAAAAACTAAAGAAATTAAATTTCTAAGTTACTCTAACTAGATACACCTAACTAATCCTAACATAAGCATCTGTTTCCACTCACTGTACACATCTTGAACATGTTTAATGCTACTAGGTTATCAAATGTTAAGCGTTATTGGGATTACCAAGCACTAAGCATATCCTCAAAGTGGTCATACTTATGTGCTTAATTAATTTCTATTTAATCTAGATTAATTTAACTTAATTACTAAAAGCATTAAAGGAAATTGCATAAAGCATTAAATGCATAAATAAACAATTAATATATTTCAAAGTGTTGCAAGGTTTATCAGAAATCTCATCTTTATTTCCACACACACTGCTATGCTGAGGTACAACAGTGCTTGCATAAAGATTTGTATACTCTTTGACTTCTACTAGGCACTTAAAAAATATTCTAACTTTCAAATGATAAAAGTGTAAGAGCTCCACTACAACTATGATAAAAGATGTTATAAACACAGTGGGTGAGCACATATTTATAGGCAAAAATAGACACTGCAAAAATGAGGCCATGTTAATGCATCAAATCCCACGTCGATGCAGGGCATTGTCAAGGGCTCATGTACGGGAACCAAGAAAATGCAACTCATCATACCCTCACAATTGAATGAAAACTCATCCTCGAGTGAACAAAAGGAGAAACAAATTTTTTACAAAATTCTGGGAAGGTATGTAATTATTGACTAACTACTATCATACACAAACAAAACACACATGAACAAACACTAAGTCCCCAAGTGTACAAAACTACAATCATTACAAACTTATAATGTTCAAGATAAAAAAGTTAAACACTAGGACAAAAATTACAAACACAATTCCTTTAATGGTGTGAAGACAATGAAGAAGTTCAAATGATCCTAGGTGGTGGAGGCTCTTGAGGTTCTAAATGACCTTCTCTTGCTTTAGGTGCATGCAGTGGTTGAGGTGGTTGTGGTTGTCCTATGGCAGCTACACCTCTGGCAAAAGATGGAAGGCATCCAACAGTGCCTTCATCTTCTCCTCCATACTCCTAGGATTTTTCACAATCCACGCTGCATTGTGAATATGGGTCAATGTGGGAACATTCCAAGGATAGGGAATTATTGGAAACAACTCCTTCATGTTGACGAACTAGCTAGTGAAAAGTTTGCATTCAACATTGAATGCCTTTACTACATTCTATAGCTCTTGGTAGTCACTTAGTCTCCTGGCTAGGTTCTCAGCTATAGACCGTTGATCAGTGAAGTGCTTCCTGAGAACATCAAGTTTTGCATTTGTCACCTCAAGCTTTTTCCTAGTGTCTTTGCGATTCTTGAACTTGGCTTTGTACAACAAGTACGAACTAGCCACCTATTTCTCTAATTTGGATCATGGTTGTCTGACAATTAGCATCACTAGATTTTCATAATAGAAATTGGTAAGCTCCATATACTCCATCATCTCCTCAATCTATAGCTCCTTCATGTGGATCTACACCTTGTTGTAGTCATTGAGCCCATTAAAGATAGGTTGCCAAACATCTCCTTCTTCCTTGAGTTATTTGAGGGCCTCATTCACTTCCTCCTTTGCCATCTGAATACATTTTTCATTGATTTCTTTCTATAGACCAACCTAATCTTTGTAGTAATTTTTAACTTTCTCAAATTTAAGAGCCTTATTTTTCTAGGCAGCTACCTCTATTACAGATTTTTGGTGAAGGGCTCAGACTTCCTTCATGGAGAGATTTTTGTTTTCAACTTTCAATCTTCTTAGTTTCATGTTTACTCTAGCTAGCTACTCCTATTGTTAATGAATGAAATCTTGCATTTGTTGCTTTTACACATCAACATTCTGTAGGTGGTGATTCTTTACAATCAGGGTGACATTCTCCTAATGAGTTTGATCCAAGATGTTTTGGATATTTTGCATGGTGACATTAATCAAGGATTGATAAAAAAGCACCATATCCTTTGCATCATCAGCCTTCTTAGGATTTTCCTAAAGTTGTAGAAAAGCTTCATCATGGGTTGGTGTAGGGATAAGAAGCATAGGATCAACAAGGCAGGCTCTTAATTCAACAACCTATGTAGCTAGGCATTGGTTTTAAGCTCAGGCTATTTTGAGTTATCCCTCCATGATAATGCATTTGACCCTTGCCTCCAACAACTCTGACAGGGTTGTAGTGATTGTATCTAGAATGTTAAAAACATCTAAAATTAGTTGTCTGGTTCCCACTAATCAATCCAAAAACTCTTCGTACTATGCCACACTTAATTTGTCACTAACTCTTCTTGTGGATGTTTACACATCTTGGAGTGCAGAAACATCTAGTATAGATGTCATAGGTGCATTTAATGCCTTGATAATTCTATCAGCAACCACCTCTACTACTATCTCCTCCTCATGATGCTGAATCACCAAGATAGTTACCACCTTTCCCTCCTCCAAACACACTAAGAAAGTAGCAACATTCCAGGAGATGTCTCGGAAGTGCTGTTGTTGTAAGAGAGAGACCATTACCTCTTAGGCACTAGGATTCTATCTCGTAGGTAGTTGCATTCTTTGAATTGAAAAGATTGGTCCACCTCTCTTCATCTGGCTAATGGTTCAAGCTACTTCATTCAGGTGACTCATTGTTGGACAATACATAGATGGATTATTACCACTTTTTCTTGCTTTCTACTCCTGCTCATGCAAGAGTTTCTCTTAGATCTCGTGCATTCATTCAAGGGTAGTATGGAACTTTGACATTATTTTGTGAGTGGGTAGTGGAGGTGGTGGTTGCTGCTTCTCTTCCTTGATTGTGGAAGGGATCTTGTCCTTCATCATTTCTAACCAAGAGGTAGAAGGAGTATGTTAGTGTGTATCATTAGCATAGCAAACAATTCCTATCTTTTTACATAATTTTCTAATGAGGCAGGGAAAGGGCAAGGCCTTCCTTCCATGTTCATTTTCCTTAAATTACTTGTCTATCTCTAGATAGATTAGCAATTAAAGGTTCACAGAGAATTTTCCACTTAGAGTAGCACACACACAAGCAAAGAAGGTAGTCATCTTACTAGGACTCACTATTGAATTGAGGTGATAGGCCACTATTTTGCAATATACACACTCTACCAAGGTGACTGCACCATACTCCTTACAGCTCATTTCATAGCATCATTGGGTCCACTCCGTCTTTGCCTTTGGATCTACTTGTGTAGAGATCTTTGCTAGGTTTGTTCTAATATCACATAACCCCAAGGCCTACGCAATAGCTTCCATTGAGTAGAATACCTAAATGTTCTTGATCTTCATAGTGGCTTCCTCCCATCTACTGTTTCAGAAGAGATATGTCTCTCCCATGTACCACTCCCCACTGGAAGTGATGATTGGCCACATGGGAGAGTTTTGCAAATGCATCTTGACTTATGGTGGAGCATGCTCCAAGAATGATCCAAAGTTCAATTCTTAGAGAACTAAACATTAGATGTCATGAGGCTTGATCTGATCAAGGAAGACTTAAGTTAATGTGACCTCAAGTCTTGGCATCAATCCTAGTGCCACATCTCAATGGGATTGTTCTATTATGGTTACTTCCTTGGAAATATATCAAATAGATTCTACTTCAGTATTTTCTCAAAGAGGTCCCATTACATAAGTTTCTATTACCTGCTCTTAGGCTTCTTCTTGTTGCTTCCTTCCAGCTCTAGGTCATTTGTTCCTTGGTTGAGATGATCCTCCTTCCTATGGGTGTTTCAATCTAAGTGCTATCTATAATCACAACATGACTAAGGATTAGCACTTAATGTATAACTTTGAAACATTTGGAATACCTTATCCCTTAGGTTAGTTACACTTGACCAAATTGTGATCATGTCCTATTTGATTATTTTATTATTATCTAATTAGGTAGGTGATCAAAGTATGTTGGAAGGGTTTAACTCTCATAGATTTTTGATTTAATATTATTTTATTTATTAAACCCATTGGGAAATTAGAAAAATTATAAAAAAATTATCAAAACCTAGTGTTTGTGGCCCCCACAACATAAAGCATACCTTTGAAAGCTATAAGGTCGAAGAACAGAGTGAATTGGACAAACAATTTAAAAGTTATGAGCTTTGGAAGGTTTTGGGCTTTGAAAAATCACAAGAACTCCCCTTATCATGTTTGTTTTTTAATACATATTTTATGTTTTTCATGAATTTTTTGATGGGAACCATGGCATGCAAAGACTCATTCAACTTCATGTTATTGCTCAACATAGAACAATAAGAAATCCATGAAAACACACATGCACTCAAGCAAGTAGAGAGGCACAAAGAGTATTGAATCCCTTTGAAGTCACACCCTTTTCAAACCTTTGAATCTTTCCCAAGCTTAGAAATTACCAGGGTCACAAGTTTGTTAAATTTTTAATAACGAAAAAGGAACCTTATATTTCCAAAATCAAGAAAACCATAGAGATGATGGATGGGTGGATGACATGAGCTCACTGCCTATTTCATGAAAAAGAAGCTTATCATAGTTATCAATCATCAAAATTCATTTTAGTTAACAATAACTATTATTTATGACTTTCCATTTGACATGGATGTGATGGAACCCATGAAGTTTATACCTAATGAGTCATGAATTGTTGGCCGTGATATCGCACCCATGATATCATGTACGCAATATTACAACCTAGATGCGATCTCACATACGCGATATCACAACCTGTCTCCTCATCTATAAATAAGAGGTAGGCAGATTTGGTAAAGAAGTTTTAAGTTTTTTAGTTTTTTAGTATTAAGGTAGGAACTTTTTGTTAGTTTTTCCTCTCAGCCCTTTCTCCCAGTGCATGCCTGTAGTGTTATGATTGTAATTGTACGGCATCCTTATTTGAGTGTGAGGTACTTGGACACACACATGATCGGCAATAACTATCGAGATTACTTCATCATTGCAGCATCCACTTAGCTTAATTATTTAATTGTTATTGTTATTTATTGCTTTCTTAGTTAATATATTTCTAACCTTATCTCCTAGGAACGTGGAATGAGTACGACTTAATCACGAGCATTTAAGTGTGACTACTTGGTAACCTAGTAGCATACCTATGCCATGCACTTGGTAATCCCAATGGTAGTCATGCATGAGGTCCAAGATGTGTATGGATGATTAAGGAATGGATGCTCATCACACTTATGATAGTTTAGATTCTCTCTCATCATCTCTCCTAGCTTAGTTGATATTATTTCCCATCATACCCAGGAGTAGCATTAGTGTAGAAACACATCATACACCTCACTCTAGACTAAACCATACATGACAAAGCTAATATTAGTCTAGATGGCAAGACAGCAAACTGTGATTTACGAGTAATTGTCTAGATACCACAACTAGTCTGTCTATGGAGTTTGACCAAATCATGCTTGAAGTGCTCATATTCATATCGTTGAGTGTAGGGGTACCTCGCCACTCATCATTGGCACCATTGCCGAGGACGTGCTAGTTATCTAGATTAGTCATATCATACAAGTTCATTGTATCAAAGTTAACAATATATCTTTTAGGAAGAAATAATTACAAAAATTCACATACAAATTCACACACAATTGCACAACCATGCCTCTCCTACAAGGCTACGATAATGCCACATCTACTGAGGTAATTCATTGGAGAACCAACGAATTATATGACAATGAAGATTGGAGTACGCAATCTGAGGTGGGGGTGTCTTATAAACATAAATGAAGTCAACATCATCCTAATGCACGAAAGCCTAACTTACTCGATGACGAGGAACCGCTACTGGCCACTACAATCCTAACGCAAATACAAGAGGCTGTTCGAATCTCCGATAGGTATCATAAAGAGAGCCACCTACCTAGGCTTGATTTAAACAACTTTCCCAATTTCCTTGGAGGCTATGAATTAGATCCACAACAACATTTACAAGCCTTCTATGATGCCTGTGCATGGAACAACATTGATAACTGTTGGCAAAAACTCAAGCTCTTTCCTATGACACTCGTTGACCAAGAAAAAGTATGGTATAGATCGTTAAAACCAAATTCAATTCAATGTTGGCCAACAATGGTAAAACTCTTTAATGAAAGATATAAAACTTACACAAGAGTGTCGGCCTTGAGGAAACAAATCCAAGAGTGGAAACAAGCACAACATGAACCCTTGGACATGGCCTTAGAAAGATATTATGCACTGTTAAACAATTATCCAGGCCATGAGTTCTCCGAGGAAAGGCTAATGTACCATATCATTGATGAGCTTCGTGATGAAACAAGAGAGACCCTAGGGATGTATGCCCAAGGTCAACTATATGAACTATGAACCCATCAATTTGAAGAGCTTATTAAGTCAGTGGCAAAAGAAGAAGGAGAAATGGCTAGATGGGAGAGTGTTGAAAAACATCAATGGGACCAAAATCTCAACTTAATAGAGGTCCATAATCACAAAAAGGAGAAATCAACCTATCTCAAGGAGGAAGAATCATCTTTGCCAGTACAAAAATCATTAGATGAAATCAAGGCAAAGATCAATAAGATGTTGGAATGGCTGCATAAAAAGTGTGAATAATATATCAATATTATTCAAAATAGAGTTTTGACAACCTGAGAAGTAGAACAAAATATCATTAGACAATCGAAAAGAAGGGATGAAGAAAATAAGAGATTAATTTCCAATCATATGTATGAATGCAACATTTTCCTATAAAATCATCCCAAGGGTCAATGCCCAATCTTGTTACATTTATATGAGCATTGGGGAAACATGTTACCCTCAGAGTTTGTACAGAGATACTATGTTCGATCACAGTGGCAACAATCCCAGTCGTGGGGGAAGCCATCCCTAAACTAGAGACACCCTTCATATCATCTGAATCCAAATGCTTATCTAGTCCAACATCTTGTTTCCCCAACTAGGTTAACATACTCTATCTTTCCGCATTATCATTCTCCTCAATACTATCATCCCATGTCCTCAACACAACCACTGCCTTGTGGACCTTACACTTCTGCTAAATTTCAACATTCTCATCCTTTCCCTCCTTCTACATCATCACCAACTGTTCCTAAAGTGTCTGCACCACAACAACAACCCACAAACATTAATTGTGGTACTATTTCCAACAACAGTGAGAGACCTCCTCAACATCAAAGGCATCCCTTCTTTTGACATGACTGTAGGAAGGGAAAACATAGTTCAAAGGCCACTGCATTCTCCAACTCAGCACAAGTCCAACATTGTGGTGCATCCTTCTCCTCAAACCCAATGCCTCATGTCATCTCATCATGGCCACCCATTAACACTCCAACAACCATACGGACCAATGAATACAGCCATGAAGGACGACATCTTGACCCTTTCATGCCATCTTACGGTCTCAAGTATCATAGTGGGTCAACTCTTTACCTAGGAACCACATCTTATAAATTGCCCCACTATGCTTACTATAGTCAAATGTGTGAACTCAAATGGGGTAAGTGAAACACCACAAAATTCTGAGCTTAGCACTTCTCCAACAAGAATCGAGCTAAGTCATGATGCTCCCCAACATGACTGAAGCTTGAGGACCTCACAGACAACTTCAAAAGAAGTCAAAATAAGCAAGAAATGGTTCCCTGGGGCCCAAAAAAGACTAAAGTGACATCTTTCATCAAACCTAGCAAATTTTGAGCTCAAAATACTTGGTTTTCACTAAGTATGCATCTTGTATGTTGGCCTATACATGCTCAGCGTATGGCCTAACGTGCAGCAAATTTTGAGCCTCAAAAACTCATCAAAATAGGCCAAAATCAAAGGTCTAGACTCCCCATGACCTTCCCTAAGGTCCTAGTCAGGTCTCATGCTCCTAATAATCAAATTTTGGACACCAAACGGGTCATTTCCTGCCTACACGCTGGCTCACACGCCCAGGGTGTACGCCCAACGTATGACTTCAAAGGTAGCCCAAAACAGGAACTTTGGAGCAATATTTTCACAAGGAATCAACTCTTAGAGATAGGGAAATTGTTAGGCATCATCAAGGGCTCAATAAAATCAATTTTTGACCTTGAAATCATGCACTTTTGAGTTCACACGCTGAGCATCTACATCCTGCACGCCCAACATGTACGCCCAGCATGTGGCACCAAGGACAAGGTCAAACAGGCACATTCGTGCAAGTTTTTGGAATGGGATTGACCCTCAAGACATGGCCATCTAGTCTACATCATCATAGGCTTTGAAAAATTCCATTTTGGGCATCAAAAGTATCATTTTTGGCCTCGCACGCTGGCCTATACCCACAACGTATACGCCCAGCATACAGCCAGCATGCACCTCAGAGATGAACCCAAAACTCCATCGAAAAAAAGTCAAAATTAGCTCCCGAACGACCTAGAGAACCACCAAGACTCAGGGATCAATGTACATATCCCATCATACTAGATCTAATTCCTAAAATGTAGTTTTCATGCTCACACACTAGCCTATACGCCCAGCGTGTGGTCAGCATGCTCAACTTCAGGCCTCCCAAAACCCTACCAAATCAAGGCCAAATGAGCCAAAATTCAACAAGAAGCATCCTTAGGACATTATGCATCCATATCCATGGTCAAAACTAGCTTCAGACATCAAAATATAGGTCAAAATATTTCACTCTTGACCACCTACTGTCTAGCGTATGGAGCGTATACGCCCAACATATGAGGGTACAGAAACATGCCAGACACCCAAACTCACACGTTGGAAGCTCTATGGACATGCCAAGACACCCCAAATCTTAGGATGACATGCTGAAGCTAGAAACAGGATGCTAGAGCTTAGATCTATAGGCTAGAACCATGAAATCTGTTGTACAACTATCATTCATTCATGTTTTGTGGGCATGACAGTTTATACGCTGAGGGTCTACATGCCCAGCGTGTGAACTGGACAATGTTCACGCTGTACACTTGTAAAATTTTATTCTTTTGCATCGGTCAACACTCCACTTGTCACCAAATCCATACATTTCGCCTCCCATAGCCAATCATCCCACTCCAGATCTGAATCCCACTCTCTAAGATCATATAAAAACCCCAATTTTTGACTAAATCAGGGTTTCGGTTCAGTTTTGGAGCGAGGTTGGAAAAAATTTGGTCATTTTCACACATAGAGCATGGGTGCACAGATCTCAAATGCTGGGCATACATCCTGCACGCTGAGCATACAGCATTCACGTTGTGCCTGTAGAAATTCTCAGTAGTTGTCATCATCCATCCTCATCAATCGGGGCTATATGTCTACCTTGTGTAGATCCACAACTGCGTACAGACCGATGCTTTGTACACACTCTTTTTGAATACATTTGATACATTTGGCCAACTTTCGTTACAGTTTACATCATTATCTATGTTTACGCACGTTTACATTTTCTGCACGTTCCGTACTAGTTTACATTTAGTTGCAGTTTACGTATAACCCAACATGTTGTAGTGGCAAACATTGGGGAATTCCTTGTTTGATCCGTGTGTGGATCATCCAAGGCACTCTATCTTCATCCGTTTCTAGCTTGCCCTCAAGCGGAGGCAGGGTCTGTTGTGCTTGTCTGTGAATCTTTCAATGCCCGTAACGTTCCAGCCCAACACTGACAATTTCAGATAATATAGTTTTTGGCACTAGAAGGTGGGCCCTTCTTCATCATTTCTCATATCTACTTTAATCCAGGCCCAATCTCTTCAATCTGCTACACCACCTTGTAGATCTGCTCCTCACGGTCCCAGATCTACTCTCCATTCCATCAGATCTACCTTCATCAACTTCAGATTTGAGTTTTCCTCATCCAGATCTGCACCCTCTTCAGCCAGATCTACACAGTACAGCTTCTTCATCGTTTCTCATATCTACTTCGATCCAGGCCCGATCTCTTCAAATCTGCTGCACCACCTTGTAGATCTACGCCTCACGGTCCTGGATCTACTCTTGGTTTCATCAGATCTACCTTCATCAGCTCTAGATTTGAGTTTTCCTCATCCAGATCTGCATCCTCTTCAGCCAGATCTGCACGTTGTACCAAGTACATGCTGTGACTTAGTTTTTCCCTTTGCAAAATTTTCATTTTTCTAGGATATACATTGCCTTATTCTTTCATTTTCATCTTAAAACACTTAGTTTTTCTTACCTATAAGGTTACATGCTGTACTACACCCTTGGTACATGCTAACCACTTACTCTGCATGTTGTAGACCCTGTCTACATGCTGCCTTATTTTCCTGCACATTGTAGACCCTGTCTACACGCTGCCCCATTTTCAGCACACTGACCACTCTGGTTGTACGTTGACAGTTGCAATCTGTACGCTGTGAACCTAGTTTACACGTTGTGGCAACAGTTCCTGTACGCTGTGAGAGTGGTCTGTACGATTTGACCAGTGTTCACATGCTGTGTATAACCCTCACACGCTGAGCATACCGGGTTATACGCTGAGTACGCTATTCATAATTTCATACTTAGTCAAATTTTTATCATTTTTCACTTAACATTATCTCATACTTACCTTGACACATAGATCATTCCAAACATGGATCCAACCAACATGAACACTTATAACATGTCCACTTTCGATGTCAATCTCTCCACAGCAATGCCGATATCCATTATGCAACCCATAGGGGCCCACGGTGAGGTCAGCCCCCGTGGGGGACCTCGCCGATCTCTTAGACTACAAGGGAAGAATCCATCATTTAATGTCATAACACAGGAACAATATAATTTCATATGTGTAAAGATCCAAGCTGGTTTGGTAGTAGATCAAACTAAATTGGAAGCTAAGAAATAGTATGAATTGATTCATAAGCGAGGACATGAGTTCATCCCCTCCCCATATGACATCATCCCTCTTCCAGAGCACTACTCTGAGCTCATCTCACAGCTCCTCCTAGTAAGGAGTCAGTCTCTGGACCAGTCCATGGTAAATCCTCAATTGGAAGAGGAGGATGACTTTGCAGCTTAGTCCAAACACGAGGATTCGTACCATACTCTCAGTCCGCACACTTACACGAATCCATTGTTTCATCCTTTCACGAGGGAGACTATGTCCCTCCATTCATTTAAAACCACTCAAGCACATGTGCCTCAACCGAAACCATCCACTCTTATTCCCACTCTCCTAGTGACCGATACTCAATTCAATATACCCATCTCCACTATTCCTCCCATCACCACGTTACCCCTTCTCTTACAAGCACAACCCCAACAACACCCCCCTCAAACTAATGTAGGAGTGACCTTCCCACCTCGAGTGATCGGGATTCCATATGTGATACCTACTTCTACATCCACTCACTACATACCATGGATTCAAACCCAAGGAACATCCTTCACCACTTCAACTCAACAAGTTCAGTATGTTCCCTCACAAATCATGACTGGACAGTGGGCTGTGACTGGCATGCAACCACATCAACCCCCTCATTACAATATACCACCTCCTAAAATTTCACCCATGAACATCCCTCAACAGCAACAACAACAACAATAGCAACCTACTTCTTATGGTATGCCACCCTTAGTGACACCCACCATAACTATTCCACAAATACCACCTCCAACCGCTCAACTTTCCTCTTTCTTGCCCACTGTACAACAATCTAACTTGCATACTACACAATATAACCAATCTGCCATTTCACCCAGTGCCCAAGATTGGGCTGAAGCCAAAAAACTAATGCAAGAGCTAACTAATGAGGTTAAGCGCCTCAAAACAGCCACCAACAAAGAGCTTAAGATAGTAGATTTCTATCAGGATGACCTTATCAGCTCTTCGGTTCCACCTCTAACATTACCTAAGGGTGTCTCCTTACCCACGTTAACTAAATACAATGGGGAAACAGACCCCAATGCCCATCTTGTAATGTTTAGGCTAGAGTGCGTGTTGCTTCAAGCATGGCCACATGCCATCTTGCGAGTGTTCCCCATGTCCCTCACAGGGAGAGCACTTGACTGGTATCAAGCTTTGCCCCGAAACTCCATATCTTCTTTGGAAGATTTATTACACCAGTTCGTTACCAGATTCAAGTATAACTTGAAGCCTGAAGCAACACTTGACAGCCTCATACAGGTCAAGCAAGCACGGCTTGAACCTATTCAAAAATTTATTCAATGATGGAGTGCTGCCCTCAATGAGCTCCATGAGCCAATCCCAGAGACTTATCTCCTCACTATTCTAAAGAGGGCCGTTAATGATTTTGTAAAGTCCAAATTATACTATCTTAACGCATGCACTCTTAGCCAAGCATTTGTACAAATAAAGAACATAGAAGAGGCAACCCAAAATAGCCATGACCTTGCTTACTTAGCCTTTAAAAATCAACACACTAAGAAAGACAAAGAAAAGGCTAAGGCAACTATAGAAGCAGTAGCAGAAACACAACAAATGAGTATGGGACAACAATGCAAACCGCCTATTGCCCCTACTAACTATGCTAGACCTGCTCCCACCACTGCACCCGAACCATCTACATCACAAACTGCTACAACAAGTCATACCTGAAACTTTGAAAGGAAAGATCCCTCTCAATACACACCATTTCCTATGAAGCCTTCTCAACTATTTGACCAACTTTTGAAGGCTAGAATGATGAAATACAAACAGATGTCTCCTGCAACTATTCAAAAACATGATCGATTCTGTGAATTGGTCAAGAATCCAAGCTTGGCTACACCTAACGAGCCTCCTGTCCCAAAAGGCTTTAGGCTGGATAGGTTTTGTGAGTACCATCAACATAATGGGCATGGTACTAATTTTTGTTTCACCCTGAAACAAGACATTCAACAAATGATAGATAGGGGTGAAATAACTTTCGATGAGTCCAACCCAGTTCAACCGCAAAACCAATCCATGGGCATATATAAGAACCCACTAAATACTAAGGAAGCACCATACGTAATTAACACTATCTACTTAGATAACGAACAAGAAGCACCTAGGATTAACACCATTTATTTAGATAATGAATAGCAAACACCTAGGAGACCCTTTTTAGTTCGTACTCCTCCTACTGCACAAACACCCACACCTTAATCATCATACCCTCCATATAACTCACCTACCCCGCAAAGATCCTATGTCATCCAGGAACCTCCCGTGGTGGCAGCCTCTACCATACCACTGCAAGCTAAACCATACGTAGTGCATGTACCCCCTACCACTACTACCACAAACACATAACCACCTACCCGGCCCGCTCCCTTTGTAGTCCAGGTGACACCTGCAGTTGCAACTACGGAGGTACAACCCCCAACTAGACCAACTCCATATGTTGTCAGGATACCCAAACATCCTGATAACCACCAATCTTCCACTCTGCAAATACAAAATAGACCGACCTCATATGTTGTTAGGGTGCCTAAGCATCCTGATAACCAACCCTCCACACCTCAACTGTCTACTAGGCCAACCCCATATTTCATCAGGCTGCCTAGGCAGCCTAACACTCAACCACCTTCAACCATCCAATCGCAACCTCATCCTACTCCATATGTCATACGGGTTCCAAAGCAACCTGATGTTCAGAAACCAACTGTTCCCCCGTGCCACACATGGGAACCCTTGGCAGACAGGTTCACATGGGAACGCTTGGAGAAGGAATGTCAACGGCTTGCCTTAGGACCCCCCAAGCCTACTCCATTAAGTGCAGTACCCATGACATCACCTACTAATGAACCGAACACAAGCTATAAGGGAGAATCATTGGGAATACATGATACATCCAAATCAACTGTTACAGAAGAAAACGTCAAACCAGCTATACATGAGATAAAACTATTGGGCCCGATGGACCAGGTAACCACTAACAAGAATACACCTAACAGTAAAGATTTAGTAACAGCCCTAACACAGGTTACACAGGCACTTAAACAAAAAAACACTTCATTAAGACTATATGACCTGATGTTAACTTCTCAAACTCATCGCGAAGCCCTAGTACACATGTTGACATCGATCCCAGTAAGCGAAGACTTACCCCCAAATGAACGTTCTATTCATGCGGTAATGTATTCACCTCAAGGATCGACTTCTAAATCACTAGGCTTCCACACTAACAACATCAAAATTGATGAGAAAATATGAGAAGTAACAACAGCATCTATGTTCATAGCGATACAAGTAAATCAATTCAAAATACATAGAGTACATGTAGATGACGGAGCTGCCACAAACGTAGTACCTTATCCCATCATTGAACAATTAGGGCTTATGGAACTAATTAGACCAACCTCCACCACATGTTTAAAATCGTTTAGTGGATCACGCGTAGTAGTAAAAGGCACCATAACTTTGGACTTTATAGCAAGGGATCGATTCCCCACATCTGCTAACTTCATTGTCATCGACGAGATGCCAAGGTTCAATTTAATATTAGGAAGACCCTGGCTGGCTCAACTGAAAGCAGTCTCTTCCCCCATACACCAAGAGATTCACCTGCCTTATGAAGGTGGTGAAATCATCATACACGGGGATGCTGCTACATCTACCATCTTGTCACATACGGATACAAACCAAGGCTTGAAGGTTAAGTTTGAAGAGCCTAAACAAGATGACAACATTCTTGATAAACCAAAACCAACTACCGAACAACCAAAACAAAAATATGACACAAAGGAAGGACAAAGTTGCATGCAACCAGTAGACAGTGATCCATCAGATGTAAAAGAAACTTTGCTTAGCATAGAAACACCCAAACCTGAAACTATACATACACCGCCTAACATAGAAATTACAGCAAACATAGAAACTACTGTACATATGGAAACACTAGAAGACACCAACATAGAGCCTGTTCCACTAGATGTCCCTTGGGCTGAATTACCATTCAACATGATCAGCGAAGGGGACGATGAGTATAGAATCATACCTATTAGTGCCACTCCTAATGTTAAATTAAGAAAAATCAAAAAATTACTAAACCGTTAAACTACATTCATCATCCAAAATGACGTTAAACTATCACATGTCCGCAACAACATATAACTAGCCATGGCCAAAAATGGCCGGTTTACCAAGAAACCCACCAGTATCACTTGAAACTTCTCTTGTTTACACATGACCCGAAATGGCCTTAAACTAGTGCATGGGGCCCAAAATGGCCTTAAACCAGAACATCAAGACTACAGTCCGTCATGACCTTAAACTGACACACATGTGCGCATGGCCCGAAATGGCCTTAAACTAGAGCATTTTCTTACATTTGTTTTCTCTCAATTCAAGTTCACTGTTCGAATTTATGCCTACATTATTGCTTTATCAGTTACAGTTTTCCTTCACATTCCCCTTTTACATGATTATGCTTCAATTACAATTACATTCTTACTTGCATTCCTACTTCGTGCATTACACTTAAACAACAAAATGAACAAAAAAATTTTACGCTGCTACATCGTGTTTACATTTAAATAGCCAAAAGAACAAAAATATTTTCACTTCAAATCTACGCTTATCATTGTTCAAACAAACTCAAAATTTAGACAAAAAAAATGAATAACAGAAAACTCAACCAAAAAATTGTATAAATGTATCAAAGTCAAATGAAAACTTAACACAATGTCTCCACACAATACATAAATCATATACATAATCACTTTAACAAAAAAAACATCAAATCAAAACTAGGCATCAAATCCAGGAGGAGCTTGATCTTCAGGCTCCTCCGCATCATCTTGCCCCACTCCACTAGGGCCACCTTCATCACCATCGTTGCCACCATGACCCTGTAACAATAATAGAAAAAAATCAATCACTAAATCCAAGGATAACATTTCTTAGAAAAGAACAAAAAAATGTTACAAGATTGAACACTCACGAAAGAGGAAGCTCTTAAGCCGAACTCTAGTCGACGTAGGATATCTTCTTCTAGCATACTAGACCAATCTGTTTCATCAAGGCCTAAGTCAACATCTTACAGTTCATATTCAACACTCAACAAAGAGTTCATTCGCATTACACACATAACACTTAGAAAATTTCAGTTTTGGACATTAGTTTAACACCTAGAAAATATATGAAAAATTTCAAAAAATTCAAGGTTTACATTGTGGCAACACTTAGAAAATTTCTGGGTTCTTGGTCCACACGCTGAGCATGTGACCTTCTCACACTGAGAATTTTTTTAGGTTTTTGGTTATACATTGAGCGTGTGACCTTCTCACACACTTAGCGTGTGAAGACCACACGCTGGGCGTATAGCCCTCTATACGTTGGGTATGTTAGGTTCACACTGAGCATAACAGCTAGACCTTTCATGCTGACATCAAAACTTAAGCGAAAATTTGCTAAAAAAAAGGTACATATATGATGCATGAACTAAATATTTTTGCAGTTTACATGCTGGGATCATGGCCTGCACGCTGGCTTCACAACCTCTACATTGGCCAAAGATCCCATACGTTGAGTAAATTTACCAGGAAAAAACATATATGCTAACCAGAAGAAAACTGGACAATAATTAATAAAAATAGCAAGAAAATAGATCTAGATCTATAGATCAGATGCTAATCGGCGCAGGGATCCAGGCCATGAAGGGATCATCGGTTGGGGAAGGTTTCGAAGCATTTCCTCACTCTCCGTAGTGAAAGTTAGGGATGCCTCCTTCTTCTCCTTGCCCTTTACTTGTTTTCCCTTGCCCATCTTGCCCGAACGCTGGTGACACTAGTTACTGACGGATCTTGCACGCTATAGCCCAAATCTGAGGGTTTCAAGCAGATCTAAATGTTAACACCTAGATCTACGTAGATCCGCCCATGCACGTTGCAGATCTGGTCTGAAATATTGCAGATCAACGCTTGTAGATCACAGATCTAGTGTCACATGCTCTGGATCTGATCTGTATTGTTGTAGATCTAGAAAATAGATGGTCCAATGCTATGGAAAATGGTGGTTTACACTGCCATGGACCTATTCACACTAGAGCTTTTGATGCACACTGACCCTGACCTAGGATTCACGCTGAAGTCTTGGCCTCTACTCCTTGGCTTCACGCTGGGGTTTTGGGTTTATGATGGCTCTTTCAGTTCAATCTTCTAGGTTTACGCTGACCTGCAGTCCTTGGGTTCACGCTGCCCTCTGTCTCCCTCTGGTTTACGCTGCAATTTTGATGGGTTTACATTGTAGTTTTGTTCAGTTTACGCAGTCAATGCTTGGTTTACACTGGAATAAGGATGAAATGTTTAGTTCTACGTAGTTTTATAGTTTTCCTTTTACATGTCCCAGAGAATTTACAATTTTACTTAGCGTAAACCATAAATTTTTCTTGCATAATTATTTTACAATTTTACTTAGTCAAAATTACATTAGAATTAGCTAAAGTAAGGATCACATAGACCCTTCCTACAATCTAGGACGTTGTCCTATATTTTAGGACGTTGTCCCTATTTAGTAGGAGTCATGTCCTATATTCTAGCATGCTGCCCTACAATCTAGCACGTTGTCCTACATTTTAGGACGTTGCCCCACCATCTAGCAAATTGACTCTTGTTTAGGGCACGCTATCCCTATTTAGCAAGAGTCATTTCCTATTATTTAGGACGCTACCCCTTTCTCCACAAATGTTGATCTATACCCACACTATTATTTTTCAAATTCATGTACCCGTTCACCCACATTTATAGGATCTATCCCTATTATTTAGAGCTTTGTCCTATGTCTACAAATCTTGGCCCACTTTTGTAGGGCGTTAAGACTCTTTTAATATAAAATATAAAAATAACAATAAAGACCTCATACGTTGTCCCTATGGTCTATGATGTCCTAGCCTCTAGTATCATTCTTATTTTGATAAACATAAATTAACAAACAAAAACATAAAAAATAAAAATAAAAATAAAATGGTACATATGTACCATACATGTACCAATTATTCACACCCCCTTTAATGACCCCTTGGTACTTAGAATTCTAAACAACCAACAACATACATATATACGTATACGTGACCCCACCATGTACACTAAACATAACTATGTACTCTAACCATGAATTGTAAGTTACGATTAAACCGCCGTGACAGCCCCGTAAGGCCTTAAACTGCCATGATGGCCTGAAATGGCCCTAAACTATCGGATGGCCCGGTAAGGCCTTAAACTACCATGATCAGTCCGTTATGACTATAAACTGACAGGCAAGGCCCGGTATGGCCCTAAACTGCCATGCGTCCAGGTACGATAATAAACTACCACCACATACCTTAGTCACTATTAAACATACACATGATTTACACTGCTTGGAAAGCATAGTAACCCCCTAGCTAAATTTGCTCCCTGTTTATTGGCAGGAACAAGCGCGATGGATTGCAAGCATCTATTCACACCATTGACCATCGATGGACCATACGGAAAGATCACAAGAGAAATCAATGCAAATTCTATCGACTTAGGTCCATCAACAGGTGACACATTTGTAACCTCAATGCAACAAACATTAGACAGCTATGAAGGTATGACAAAATCTCTGGACATAGAAGCTGATAGTATCACTGAAGACCCTTTAACTGAAACCCCCATAACTATGCCTGATGGTGAAGTTAAGGTATTAAAATTGAGCATACTATTACAACCTCAACTTGCCAAGGATATAGAACACGTGCTTCGAGACAACATGAAAGCATTTTCTTGGTCTTACAATGACATGCCTAGACTTGATCCTCGCATTGTTCAACACAACATTATACTCAATCCCAAGTTAAGACCAGCGAAACAGAAAGCATGCAAGGTCAAACCTGAGGTAGCACTGGTAGTTCGTAATGAGATCACTAAGCTTTATCAAGCTGATTTCATTCGGGCTACCAACTACACTAATTGGGTATCTAACATGGTTATGGTCCCCAAAAAGAATGGAAGCATTTCCTTATGCATAGACTTCCGAGATCTTAACATCGCAACCACAAAGGATGACTTCCCGCTACCAAGCATTGATCAACTTGTTGACTCAACTACGGGGCACACTCTGTTGTCTTTTATGGATGGCTTTTCGGGATATAACTAGATACGGATCAACCTGGAACATCAACTCAGGACAACCTTCATGACACCATGGGGTAGCTTTTGCTATGCAATGATGCCATTCGGCTTGAAGAATGTTGGTGCCACATATCAGAGAGCAATGACATTAATTTTTAGTGATTACATACTTCATTCGCTCAATGATTATGTGGATGACATTGCAGTTAAATCAAAAAAACTAGAGCAGCACATACAAGACTTAGATTTGGTTTTAAAACGTTGTCTAAAATATGAACTTAGGCTCAACCCAAAGAAATGTTTCTTTGGGGTAAAAATGGGAAAGATGTTAGGCTTTGTAGTATCAGAAATAGGAATACAAGTAGATCCAGACAAGGTTAAGGCTATCACCAACTTGAAACCACCAAGCAACCTTATCGAACTCCTATGTCTACAAGGTAGATTACAGTTCATCAGGCGTTTCATAGAAAAAATGACGAACAAGTTGAAACCTATGAACCACTTGTTACGCAAGAACGTCCATTTTGAATGGACTTCACAGTGGCAAGAAGCATTTGACAACATTAAAATGACACTTGTTCAACTACTGATAGTCTATCCACCTTAGAACAACAAACCATTCTATATCTACTTGGCCACTTCAGATTCATCCATCGCGTCTATGCTTTCCTAGAAACGAGATGATGGAATTGAAGTCCCTGTTTATTATCTAAGCCATGCATTAGTAGCCTATGAGCAAAAGTACAATGAGGTGGAGAGGTCGTGTTTAACCCTTATCTTTTCCTTAAAGAAATGGTGACATTACCTCTTCCACAACCAAGTCAATATAATCTGAGAGGATAATGTGCTCAAAGCTATCACAGGAAACATTTACAAATCAAGTAAGATAGCTTGTCAGAAAGCCATGATAGCTAAGTTTGACCTACACTATATAGCACAGTCATCAGTTAAGGGTCAAGCTATAGCAAATCAAATGACTGCATCACCAATGCATGATCAAGCAACGATAGAGCCAAAATTCGCTGATGAAAATGTGAGTGCAATAAACATAGTGCCCGATGACTACGATGCCATTTTGAACTTTGATGGAGCATCCACCTCTCGAGGAGGAAGTGCTACTGCCATCATCACCTATCCCTCTGGGGAGATCCGACCCTTTGCTTATCATTTCGACTTTCACTGTACCAACAACGTAGCAGAGTACGAAGGTCTCCTTAGAGGTCTCATAGCAGCACTAGCTTCAAACATCATACATCTCCTAGTGAGAGGTGACTCACAGTTAGTTCTAAATCAAGTCACAGGCATATATGCATGTAAAGATTTGCACTTACAACCATACTATGACTTGACAAAACACTTGCTGAAACAATTCACAAACATAGATGTGCAACATGTTTCTAGAAATGATAACACCATTTCAGATGCACTTGCCACGTTAGCTCTAAACATATCGCCAAACATGTTCCACACGTTGCCTAGTTCTATAATCAGTTGTGCTAAACCCATAACTGATACTCCCGATGAATTATCGATTGCATCCATTAGTACAACATACACAATAGAATGGTATGATGACATAAAAGAGTACCTTCTATGTGGTGAAACACCACAAGATCTAACGAATGCACAAAAGGACGCAGTACGAAAATGTTCTCGAGCGTATGCATTAGTAGGTGACACGTTATGTCGTAGATCCCACGAAGGTATCCTGTTGATGTGCATTAGTAACACTAATGGCCAAACCATCGTGGAGTAAGTACATGAAGGACTATGCGGAGGGCACATAGTGCCCAAAGTAATGGCAACAAAAATAAGACGTTTAGGCTATTATTGGCCACACATGGAGTACAATTGTTTCTCCAAGGTCAAAATGTGCAGCATCTGCCAAAATCATAGCAATTTGATACATGTTCCACCAAATGAGTTGCATACCACGCAAATCACCT
>MNCI01024659.1:79273-110155 GCA_015680685.1 Gnetum montanum
GTTCAGAAGTTGTTTTACCTTTGGAGTTGTAGGTACCATCTTTAAGGATCACACTTTCCAGACTCCTCGACGAGGGTCAAAAAATGACTTGGATATTGTTGACTTGGACTCGGTGGAGGAGGAACGCACACGTGCGCTCGATCAGATCGAATGGTAACAGAAGCAACAATGATGGTGCCATCGACACGATATTCATAAGCGCCCGATCAAGGAAGGTGACATTGTACTCAAAGTAGTTCGGGAACACCTGAAAAAATTCTTAGCCAACTGGGAAGGACCTTACTTGGTCACCAAAGCATATGACAATGGAGCGTTTAAGCTAGCTAACATGGAAGGGAACGAGCTTGCACACCCGATCAACCACTTGTACTTGAAACCGTTCTACATTTGAGCATATACTCAGGTATGCACTCATCCTGGCGTTATGATGATAAACTGGCACCACAGTTCATCCACAATGACAATAAACTAGCACCCGTCTGGTACGACATTAAACTACCACATTTTTGTTCACCAGAGTCCGCTAAGACTGTAAACTGGTTTGCCTCTCCATAGTCCATCAAGACTATAAACTAGCAATGTACCATCCGCTACGATGCTAAACTGGCAACATCCAACAGGTTATGACATAAAACTAACCCACAACAATCCGCTACAACTATAAACTGGCAGCTTCATCTCTAGCCTCCCGATCTGTAGCTTCATTCAAACTTCATCAGAGCCTCTACCTTACTCATCATCTGTTGATCCTAACAACATTGCTGCCATTCATATTCAATGCCTAAAATCTCATTTGGTACCTTTGGTTCATCAGTTGTTGTTCAAGTCTAAGCTTACACATTCACTCATGGTTTTCTTATCTTCTTGGAGTTGTGTTTGCAGGATGACACTCAGAGGTGTTCGTACAAGAATGCACTTCGTCACAGCAGCAAGGTACCACATTGTTTCTAACACACGTAACAAGGTTAATCAAGCCATTCACTAGTACATTTCCCGTTACATTTTCCATCTATTCCTCAACATACACTACTCAGTTACACCCTGGACACACCTAGTGCATCCCAAAACATTGAGCACACTGTTACACACTGCAACACTTTTAAGTAGTTGCAACACACAACATGGCACTTGAGCCTGGGTACAAGATGAAAACAAAGCTCTTTACAAAAAATATAAAGAAACAAAAAAAATAAAAAAAAAGACAAAAAGAAACAAAAAGAAAAAGAAAAAAAAACAACAAAAGAGCAAAGAGCAAAGAGCAAAAAAACCAAAAAGAAACACAAGACCCTTGGCACTTGCCATACAAGCCCCAAGAGGGAAGGTAGTTGTCTTGGAGGCAAGTACTCATGTCTCAAGTGCTCAAGTAACATCTCATTGCGGGGCTTTGCCTCTTCACCAACAAGTTCCCTTTTGCACCAAACAGAGGCCCTGTTCCTCTAAAGAATGCAACACATCATCATCGTGGCTTTGGTTGTGCCAACAAGTCCTCTTAAACACTAAACAAGAGTCTTGTTTTGCTAAAGGATATACACCTCATGTCTTGGTCCCAAGTCTGCTAGACAATGGCTATTAACAAGGATCAACATGACCCGTACACATACTAGAGCATCCCCTTCACCATGCAAAATCCCTTGATCAGTTTCCAATCCCCAACATTTCCATTTCCCTATCCAGCTACAAACTTCATTTCCCCAATCCCATGTACTACTGAACACAGTGCAATGACATCTGGCCAAGTGTCAAAGGACAATATTTCTACCAAGTTGCTTGTGATGTTTTGTACTTCTTTGTCGATTCTTCTCGGGTCGATTCCTCCAAGCATCAACAAAGAGGGGCCAATGAAACACCACAAAATTCTGAGCTTAACACTTCTCCAACAAGAATTGAGCTAAGTCATGATGCTCCTCAACATGACTGAAGCTTGAGGACCTCACAGACATCTTCAAACGGAGTCAAACTAAGCAAGAAATGGTTCCCTGGGGTCCACAAAAGACTACAGTGACATCTAGCATCAAACCTAGTAAATTTTGGGCTCAAAATACTTGGTTTTCACTAAGTATGCATCTTGTACGTTGGCCTATACATGCTCAGCGTATGGCCCAGCGTGCAGCAAATTTTGAGCCTCAAAAACTCATTAAAATAGGTTAGAATCAAAGGTCTAGACTTTCCATGATCTTCCCTAAGGTCCTAGGTAGGTCTCAGGCTCCTAACAATCAAATTTTGAACACCAAATAGGTCATTTCCTGCCTACACACTGGCTCACACGCCCAGCGTATGACTTCAAAGGTGGCCCAAAACAGGCACTTCGGAGCAAGATTTTCACAAGTAATCAACTCTCAAAGATAGGGAAATTGTTAAGCATAATAAAGGGCTTAATAAAATCAAGTTTTAACCTTGAAATCATGCACTTTTAAGTTCACACGCTGAGCATGTATATCCTCCACGCCCAGTGTGTATGCCCAGCGTGTGGCACCAAGGACAAGGTCAAATAGGCACTTTTGGGCAATTTGTTTTGCATGGGGCTGACCCTTGGGATATGGGCATCTAGTCTACATTATCACAGGCTTTGAAAAATTCCATTTTGGACATCCAAAGTATCATTTTTGGCCTCACATGCTTTCCTATACACCCAGTGTACAGCCAGCATGCACCTCAGAGATGAACCCAAAACTCCATCAAAATGAAGTTAAAATTAGCTCTCAGATGACTTGGAGGATCATAAAGACTCAGGGATTAGTTTACATACCCTAGAGTACCATATCTAATTCCTAAAATGTAGTTTTCATACTCACACGCTGGCCTATACGCCCAGTGTATACGCCCAATGTGTGGCCAGCATGCTCAACTTCAGGCCTCTCAAAAGCCTACCAGATCAAAGCCAAATGAGCCAAAATTTGATAGGTAGAATTCTTAGGACATCAAGCATCTAGATCCATGGTCAAAAATGGCTTTAGACATCAAAATATAGGTCAAAATATATCACACTTGACCACCTGCCGTCTAGCGTATGGAGCATATACGCCCAGCGTATGAGGGTACAGAAACATGCCAAACGCCCAAACTCACACACTGGAAGCTCTATGGACATGCCAAGACATCCCAGATCTCAAGATGACATGTTGAATCCCAAAAAAGGATGCTAGAGCTCAGATCTATAGGCTAGAACCATGAAATCTATTGTACAGCTATCATTCATTCATGTTTTGTGGCATGAAAGTTCATACGCTAAGTCTGCACGCCCAACGTGTGAACTGGACAGTGTTCACGCTGTACACTTGTAAAATTTTATTCTTTTGCACTGTTCAATGCTCCACCTATCACCAGATCTGTACATTTTGCCTCCCATAGCCAATCATCCCACTCTAGATCTGAATCCCACGCTCTAAGATCATATAAAAACCCCAATTTTTGACTAAATCGAGGTTTCGGTTCGATTTTGGAGCAAGTTTGGAAAAATTTGGTCATTTTCACACATAGAGCACAGGTGCACAGATCTCACATGCTAGGCATACATCCTGCATGCTAAGCATACATCATTCACGTTGTGCCTACAAAAATTCCCAGTAGTTGTCATCATCCATCCTCATCAACCAGGGCTATACGTCCACCTTGTGTAGATCCACAACTGCATACAGACCAATGCTTTGTACACACTCTTTTTGAATACATTTGATACATTTGGCCAACTTTCATTACAGTTTACATCATTATCTATGTTTACGCATGTTTACATTTTCTGCACGTTTCGTACTAGTTTACATTTAGTTGTAGTTTACGTATAACCCAACATGTTGTAGTGGCAAACGTTGGGGAAGTCCTTGTTTGATCCGCATGTGGATCATCCAAGGCACTCTATCTTCATCCATTTCCAGCTTGCCCTCAAGCAGAGGCAGGGTCTGTTGTGCTTGTCTGTGAATCTTTCGATGCCCGTAACGTTCCAGCCCAACACCGACGATTTCAGACGGTACAGTAAGTATGACCAAGTTTCAATATTTCCAAAATGCAAGGATCCTCATCTTTCATTTATTAATCCTCACCATGCTCAACCATTTAGTTGTGAGGGATATCCCCCATTCTAATAATAAGCAAGATTAATAAATATTTTTCATTTTCTTTAATTTTACAATTTTTTGTTTTCCAGTTTTTCAATTTCTTTTTTATTACCTTTTTGTCTTTTTATCTTTTTATAAGTAATCTCATCTACAAATAAAACACTCATGTGGCTCGTTGGTTGAGGTTTGTTCTATGTTATCAAGTCTCGAGTGATCAATTATTTAGGTAGTGAGCCCATTACACCCACTCATCCATTCTACAAATAAGAGGTTCTGTTCGAGGGTACAGTGATATTCTTGACATTCTTAAAACTTAAATTTAATTTTGTATTCATTATACCCAGAATGAAGAAGGATGGATCAAGAGGGAATGATTAGGATGTGACATCAAGGGGACTTGCGGATTCTCTTTGGTGACATCTGTGAGAGTTATCACGCAACATGATTGTGCTAAGATCCTTGTAAATCTAACGCAAAATGTAAGTAAGAGTAATCACAAGGCACTCGAAAATCCAATGCTGTTCTAGGGGGTCCCACTAGAAAGACATGCACCCATGCTTGAGGGTTGGTGATTTCTCTAGATTCAGCATTCAAAAAAAAAAGAAAAAAATAGAAGAAGAGAAAAGTGCCACAAAGCAAAAATCACTCCTCCCTTGAACAAACTACCAAGTGATCATACACCTTGTTGTTATGATACTCTCATTGTTGCTCATCATGAGATTAAACAATGCAGTGTCACTGATCAGAGGAATGGACTTGGTCCTGATCTTGGAATGACGGGTTAATGACACATTAATCATGATTTACACGCAAGATTCATTGTGCCCTGGGTAAGTTACCTCATATCCCAATCTTTACAATCCCTTCTATAGTCCATCTCATCTCGCTATTCATGTAATTGTAGCTCGTGTCTTCTGTAGCATAGAATTCTTACCTCATTTTGGTGATACTTACATGTGTTTGTTTTGTGGAACTAGTGTGGATTACATTTAACCCTTCTAGTGCCTATGGACATTTTAAGGTGTGGTTACCCAAGGGCATTAGAGGTTGGAACCTGCTTTGGGGAGGACCCACTTGCGTAATTTTTGTAATTTATGCTCATAACACATCTTCTACACACCATCTATTACCCTCAATGTATTGTCAATGATATTCTTTCCCTTATTACTATCCCTCCAATTTAAATGTTCCTATGAACCATCACATAGCTTTTTTCTACCCCTTACCATCCGAGGTCCTTATTGATAAATTCCACACCATCATAATTTTTATGCCTTCAAAACTAGTTGAATTACCCTGGAACCCTTTAACACTCATCCAGATGTCCTTAGTTTACATCATTTAATTTCAAAAAAAATATTAAAAATTTGGTACATTCTACAAAGTGCCCTAACATCGATAAGCCACGATATCGCGTACGTGATAGCGCAGCCAACGCGATATCACATTCGCCCTATCACGTACGCGATATCGTGTCCAAAAAATATATATATACGCTACCCCCTACACTAACCAACATCATTTGCAACTATTCATGTGAGGGGATTTTTTCAAATTTCTCGCTATGACTCGCAATTGCACATCCCTTGCTTTCATATCCATAACTCACTTGCTGGTACTCCAATTTTCATTCCGTTTGAACCTACTTGAACTCAGAGTGTTCAGCTTAGTCATGGGGGAGGGGCACATGCTAAATAGCGCATAAATGTTTTGAAATTTTTCATCACCAAAAGGACATTATTAAGGGTAATTAGTTATAAAATTAAGAATAAGTGTGCCAAAAACAATTTCATCTCCTTAGTTATACCAGGAAACTAGATTTGGAAACCACCTAAGCAAAGAGGATTAAATATTATAATCTTTTAGGGAAATTTTCTTCTAATAATTAACATCACACAAAGATAAAAAAATTCATTAAGGTAAGCAATAAGGTATAACCTAACTTTGGTAACAACCTTACTAACGATTAGCCCCGTGTGATTGCAGATGGCCCCGAAACATGGACTAGAGGAAGGTCCTGCTCAAGGTGGGATCAAGTGACCTAGGAGAGGTGAAGGACAAGTCCCTGCTAAACAACATGTAGAGCAGGAAGAATAATCATATAGTATCCACCAAGAATACTCTACCACTGTACAATCAAGATAGGCAAAAGGAGAAGCTACTGCAGTGTCTGAACAAGGATGACATCTCACGTTGCCCCAGGATTATGTTTAGGCCATCCATGAAAGGTCCATATTTACTGCAGTGATTGTGGAATTAAACTTTGGACCTTTCATATAATTTTCTCTAGGGGCCATTAGGGATCACCTCAAAGGATCCCCATTGTGGCCTACCCTCTTTCAAAGTGATGCCCATTGTGGCACAACAAAGAAGAAGGCACCACCGTTAACATTTGTAATGCGGCAAGAGGATGTGCAGCGTTGATGGGAAAGGTTAATGCTAACCTGCCTCATCTATATTTTATGGAGATCCTAAGGTGGTTTGAAGACTAAAGACAGGAAAGTTTGTGTTGGACTTTCCCTGTCTTATCAGGAAGCTGTGCAGACATGCTGGTATCAGAGGATACACCAATGATGCCCTCCAAAAAGCCCAAAATGCTTCATATGCCGAACTGCTAAAGCCACAAGCTATAAAGAAAATCACTGGTGAGATGCTAGGGCCAACTACAACTCAACTTGCAGGACCCAGCCAACTTCCAAGCATGGCACCCAGTCAACAATAAGAAGCAGGACCTAGCATAGGCCAGCAGGATCAATCACCACCACCACCACAAGATTACAGACCATCGATGAGCCATCTCAAGGCCATCACTGAGACGATCAGTTGGGGAAGTTGTGATGACACAAATCTCTTCCGTGTCATCAATGATGTTGTATAGCCTACGATTTTTATGGATCACACGTAGGGTGAAGTGTCCATTTAGATAGAAGGAGGAGAGAGCACTTGGTCACAACAGATTTCAAGGAATGCTACGTCCTTTCAAGTGTAGTTGAAAACTGGTGAAGGGGCCACAGTGGTGGTCATGCAACACCAAGATGTAGCAAGAGCTGTAGAAGTGGTCGCAGACCACATTAAAGAATCATTCAATGTACCTGTTATGCCACCGGTAGATCTTACAGGAGCACGGGATGCTCAAACTTTGGCCAGTACCTCAATGACTCCTATAGAACATGAGGATGTACTTGACCGATTGTTGCAAACAGGATAGGTAATGACGTCCTTGTTTGACATCCCATAGGATGTTACAACAATACAATCAGACCTCATTTGCACCAAGGAGAAGTTGGTTATGACAAAGATGAGGATCAAGCAAGCTAAAGTAGAAGTGAAAAGATTGCAAGAAAAGCTCATGACCCTGCAAGTAGTGCAACGGGATCCTTCTTAATTCATTCCTGTAGACTAGCTAGACACTTTCAGAATCAAGAAACTTAATAAATTATTGATAGAGAATAAAAGGATGGTGGAACAAAAAGAGGAGGTTTCTTGGGATGCCTCTGTAGTACAAGTGCAAACTTACGCACACATCAAAACACTCAAAGCCTTACAAGATGAGAATAAACAACTTGTTGCTGACAACTTTTGGTTGACCTCTATGGAGAAACAAAAGAATGTTCTTGAGGAACATTTTTAGCAATTGCAAGAACAACTAATCAGGGTCAACCAGGACATGAACTGTTTAGCTAGGGAAAATCAAACCCTCTCAATGAAGAAGGTATGCACCATCCGTCAGAAGATGGCCATTGAAATAAGCATGTGGCAGAATGAGGCTAAACGACATGAGAAACTAAAGGAGCATTTCCAAGACCAGGTGGGGAAGTATAAAAAAATCATCGAAAAGGAGATCCATCTAGCCAAGGCCAACATCAATGCTCTCAATGCTCAACACACTAATTGGCAAGCCATATTGGACACATATGCATTCGTCCACCAAGTAGAAGTTAAGAGCCGAGACATGCAAATCTAGGACCTTACAGAGTACATGGAGTTGGCAAACCTGCAGTATGCCAACCTTGCCATGTTAACAGCAAGGCACCCGAGAACAGAGCTCAAGCAATAGGTAGCCACCACCTACGTCACATATGAAACAAAATTTGCAGAACACAAGAAAACATTGCAAAAATTAGAGGTTGCAAATTATGAACTTGAGGTGGTTAAAGCAAGCTACCAAGGGTAGAAAGGTATCATAATAGACTTGGCTTAATGGCTCACAGATTTTCAAGAATACGGAGACAAAGCTAGAGCCTATGAGGAGGAATGGCAAGCATTTGCGGCTTGGTATGTCAGAGAAAATAAAATGTTTCTACAACTACCACGCCCATGGAAGGTGCTAACTTCATCAAACATTGAAACATTAGCATGGATGGCACAGGATCCCTAAACTGAAGAGGAGAAACTCTAGCCCATACTTCGATGCCATCAAATCCCAAGACCTAGAGCACAAGAAAAGGGAAAGACACCCATGGAGGAGCCACTGCCACCAGGAACTACATGAGTTCCACCCAATCTTGTAGTTATAGAATTTTTATTTGCGTTCTTCATGTTGTGTCTCAATTTTGTTTTGATTCCACACTGTGGCATGAATCCATTCTAGTTAGTCAATAATCCCATACCTATCCACTATGTAATCAATGAAGATTGTTCTCACATCAACTCGAGGATGAGTTTTCATTCAGTCCTGGGGGTATGATGAGTCATGAATTGTTGGTCGTGATATCGCACCCATGATATCACATATGCGATATCACAACCTAGACGCGATATCATGTACATGATATCGCAACCTATCTCCTCATCTATAAATAAGAGGCAGGTAGATTTGGTAAAGAAGTTTTAAGTTTTTTAGTTTTTTATTATTAAGGTAGCAACTTTTTGTCAAATTTTCCTCTCAACCCTTTCTCCCAATGCATGCTCATAGTGTCATGATTGTAATTGTATGGTATCCTTATTCGAGTGTGACATACTTGGACATGCACATGACTGGTAATAAATATTGAGATTACTTCATCATTGCAACATCCACTTAGCTTAATTATCTAATTGTTATTATTATTTATTATATTCTTAGTTAATATCTCTCTACCCTTATCTCCTAGTAACATAGAATAAGTACAACTTAATCATGAGCATTTAAGTGTGGCTACTTGGTAACCTAGTAGTATACCTAGGCCATGCGCTTGGTAATCCCAGTGATAGTCATGCACGAGGTCCAAGATGTGTACGGATGATTAAGGAATGGATGCTCATTGCACTTAGGCTTATTTAGATTCTCTTTTATCCTCTCTCCTAGCTTAGTTGATATTATTTCCCATCATACCCAGGAGCAGCATTAGTGTAGGAACACATCATACACCTCACTCTAGACTAAACCATACGTGACAAAGCTAATACCAGTCCAGGTGGGAAGACAGTGAACTACAATCTACAAGTAACTGTCTAGATACCACAACTAGTTCATCTACGAAGTTCAACCGGATCGTGCATGAAGCACTCGTATTCGTATGGTTGAGTGTAGGGGTACCTCGCCACTCATCAATACCCTAGATGTCAAAGGATTCTAGTGGTTGGATCCACTACTAAGGTTCCTCCATTTGAGTGGTCATCCCACCATCTTGTTGAGAGCATTCACAAGAGTGGATGAATTTGTGTACATCCCTAAAGATTGTTGGCTAATAGTACCCTACCATCAGGATTTTAATATTTGTGTGTCTTCTTGCATAGTGACTCCCACAAGGATCCTCATGAGTGTCTTGAAAAATGCACAGTTAGTCAACATTAGGAACACACCACTTGGTCAACATTAGGAACACACCACTGAACTAGGCCATCAGTGCACACCTTGTAAAGATGTCTGTTAATCTCCATGAAGCATTTGACCCAATGAAGAAACTATTATTTTTTCTAGTGGTCTAATTCTTATGGCATCTCTTGAGTGAGAATATGAGGATACCATTGTACCAGTTTGGTTCAGTGAGCACTTGTTCATTTATTGCATTAGCAAAGTGGAATTCATCAAGAAATTGATTAAAGAGTGGGTTCTCATGCTCTTTGTTATTCCATCGTAACTGAGACAAGTGATCAGCAACCACATTCTTAGTTCCCTTTTGATCTACCATTGTGAGATCAAACTCTTGTAAGATCACCAACCATCGTATGACACAAGGGCTTACTATTCGTTTATTTATTAGAAAGTGAATGGCATTGTGATCAGTATGCACAAACACCTTATATCTAAACACATAGTGCCTAAACTTCTCCAAAGCATATAGCATGTCCATAAGCTCTTTCTCTACCATGATGTAATTGAGTTGTGCACCCACAATGCTTTAGCTTGTGTAGTGGATGTAATATGGACATTTTTTATCATCCAACTACATAAGCACAACTTCCAAGACATAGTTTGATGCATCCTTCATTATGTGAAATGGACTAGAGCAATTATAGACTCGTAGAATTAGAGTTTCTACAAGCTTATCCTTAAGTTATTGGAATGTCTTTTCACATTCTTTGATTCATATGAATGGAACATCTTTCTTTGTGAGCTCAACCAATGGTTTCTTGATCTTAGAGAAATTTTTTATGAATTTTTTGTAGTAGACAGTGTATCCAAGGAATGACCAGACATCTTTAATGATTTCTAGCTAGCGAGTTATTCCTTGGATAACCTAAATCTTTAGGGTTTACCTTAATCCTTGCTTAAGAAATTTTGTGCCCCAACACAATGCCCTCCTAAACCATGAGATGGCTCTTTTTCCAGTTGAGCTGGAGATTAGTCTCCACACATCTTTTAAGAACTTACTCAAGGTGGTTCAAGGCTTGCTTGAATGTAGTGCCATAGGTGGAGAAGTCATCCATGAAGACTTCCATCCCACTACCAATTTGCTATTAAAAAATACTTAGGAAAATGCATTGGAACGTTGCAAGGGCATTGCATAAACCAAAGGGGATCTTACAATATGCAAAAGATTCCTAGGGACTTCTGAATGTTGTTTTGGCCTAATCTTTAGGCATGATCTAAATTTGGTTATAGCCACTATAACCATCCAAGAAGCTATAACATCAATTCCTAGAAATAGTGTCCAACACCTAGTCCAAAAATGGTAATGGAAAATGATCCTTGAATGTTACCATGTTTAATAACCTAAAAGCAATATAGACCTGCCATTTGCCACCTTTCTTTGGAAAAATTACAAGTGGAATAACCCACTTGCTATTTGCAGTTCGATAAATGAACCTTGCCTTGAGGAGTTGTTCAATTTCCTCTTTGATGATTTACTTCAATTTTGGATTAAACCATCATTGCACCTACCTCTTTGGCTTCATGGTAGGATCAGTATAGATGTGATACTAGCATATCCTAGAATCAATCCCTATGAGTTTAGAATATGACCAAGAAAAGGCTATTGATCATTTGTTGACCACCTTCAATAGCATCCTTTTATACTTGAGAGCAAGATTAGTATTAATTATTACCAACTTGCCATTTTTCATAAATGCATATTCCATGTTGATAGGTAGATTTTTCAGCTCTAAGGGTGCTTATTTAAAATTTTCATGGATTTCCTACTCTCCCCAATTGGTATCATCAAGTTCATCATCAAAGAGTTGATGATGAACTTACTCTAGTTCATCCATGCCTTTAACATAGACACAAGTTCAGCTCTTAGTAGGTTCCATGCAAAGTGTGATGCTGTCAAAGTTAGCTATCAATCACTAGGTTTCCTCCTATTTTGTGGCTATTATGTATAGGCACTTTTGGATTTCAGATTCATTTGTAAACTATTTGCATGCTTTGATTGATGTGCTTTTAATATACTAGAGTTTCTGCACACAGTTGCACCTTATATCGCTATACATGATGCATGGAACTTATTTCTTGATCATTCTAAATTCATTTTCCTTAAAAATTTCTAGGGAAAGATCTCTGATTTCTATTCATGCATCAACAATGCTCAACCAAGTCCTTTCCATAATGATTGGAAAGTCCCCTTTACAATTGTCAACTTTGATTATTAGGAAATTAGCAAGATATGACCACCCACTGATAGTGGTCACAATGTCCTCCACTAGACCTAAAGGAATAGTGAAGGAATCATCTACCAATTCTAAATAGATGTTGCTCTTCTTAAGAAGAGGCAAGTTCCATGCATTGTACATTTCGTGGAAAATCAGATTAACTCCAAAACCTAATTCAAGAAAACATGACTCATTCTCAACAATTTGTAAGTAGATAAGAGGACTTCCAGGATCAATTCTTTTTCTAGGAAGGTTTTCCACCTTGATCCAATCAAATATAGCATGGGTTAACATAACTATGTAGATCTTGAAAGGCATTTGGTTTGAAAGGCTCTTGAAAGAAATAGATGAAGAGGATGAAGGAGATACAGGGCTACCAACNTGGTTTAGAACCCAAATTCCATAAAAGACCATTCTTTTGAACCAATTTCCCTACTAAACCCTCACCTACTTATGTAGTTGGTAGCCCTGTATCTCCTTCATCCTCTTCATCTATTTCTTTCAAGAGCCTTTCAAACCAAATGCCTTTCAAGATCTACATAGTTATGTTAACCCATGCTATATTTGATTGGATCAAGGTGGAAAACCTTCCTAGAAAAAGAATTGATCCTGGAAGTCCTCTCATCTACTTACAAATTGTTGAGAATGAGTCATGTTTTCTTGAATTAGGTTTTGGAGTTAATCTGATTTTCCACGAAATGTACAATGCATGGAACTTGCCTCTTCTTAAGAAGAGCAACATCTATTTAGAATTGGTAGATGATTCCTTCACTATTGCTTTAGGTCTAGTGGAGGACATTGTGACCACTATCAGTGGGTGGTCATATCTTGCTAATTTCCTAATAATCNCATAAGACAACCTTCTGGGTGCTTGCCTTTATGCTAATCTAGGATTCAGAACATACATCCCATACTCCTATAAGTGTGACATAATAGGAAAACATCCCTTGGGATGTTCATATTAGTAGATGTCACACCAACCATAATCATTTGATTTTGACTCCACAACCTCTTCTACTACTGTAGCCTTGTCCTTACCCCTTTGGTAGGCATGTTCAAGTTCTATCCTTCTCTTGTAGTCACAATCACTACCTTGTTCTTTGGATTCTTCTACAAATTTTAGAGCAATTTGAAATTTTCTATTCAAAGATTCCCACATCTTGTCAACCTTAGCTAAAAGTTTAGATATAGATTTTTGAATTGGCAAGGTTTTTCAATGTACCACCTCATCAAGTGATGCTTCCCCCTCACTATCACAAAATCAAACCTCCCTTTTTCTAATGGAAAGATCCTAGTTATACTTCTTAGCACTTTTCCATTTTCTCAACTCACCTTCTTCTTTTGCAACCTTCTTAATTAACCTTTGAATTTGATGGGCTCTTAGTTTTGACAATCTCTCTTGGGTGTAGACCCCAAGAGTTCTCATCATTTCTGATCAAAGTCCATCTATGATATGGTGAAGCTACTCCTAGTGAGAATAACCATGGCTAGGACATTTATTCAAAAGGGAATAATACCTATCCATGGCTATGTTCAAGGGTTCATGTGTTCCTTGTTGCCAACCTTGGATTTGCTTTCTTAAATTGAACACTGTGGAGTACGTCTAATATTTATCATTAAATAGCTCAAGCATCATACTCCATCTATGAATTAATTCTAGCTCCAAGGATCGATACCAACTTTCAACTTCTTTTATGAGTGACTTGTGGAATAGCTTAATTTTTTGTTAGTTTTTTTCTATGCTCTACAAGACACAGACATCATGAAAGGCTTGAAGATGGGTTTGTGGATTTGAGTTATATCCTCCCTAAAATCTAGGAATATTGTTCATATCCAACCACTTGATTCTGCTATCTTTCATATGCCTAGTTGGGATCCTTACTACCTCTACAATGTTCAACATGCTTCAAGTTGCTAGCAAGGGCTCATCATCATCTTAATTTTGATGATGCCTATGATGTCCCTTGCTACCCCTTTGATCATGGCAAGGCCTATGATCATTGTCCTACTATTCACCTCCATCACAGTTCCATCCCCTACATTTTTTATTAGATTCCAAGGAGAAAGGAGAAAATGCAAATGTAGAAGATGAAGAGGGAGGAGGACTATCACCACCATGGTATCTACCACCTCCTCTCTGCTTATCACAACCAAAATCATTAGATTTTTTGTCATCATGATGCTTGCCTGAGCCTATGCCTTTGATTTCCACTTTTGCCTGAAGCTGGATTGTTGATAGCAAACTGTAGATTTGGGTTCAAGCCCCCTTCACCAGAGTCAAGGGGTGGAGCATATTCATGTTGAGAACCCCTAGAGGAAGAATCCTCATTGTTGTTTTGGTTTAGCAGGAACAAGGGGTTAGTGAACCATTTCCCCTTTGTAGATTTATGACACTTCTCTTAGTCCCAATCTCGTCTACGTTGTATTTCTATGGGATGGTAGTCTCAATAGTCATGGTCTTGCACAATGTATTCATCATGGAGGTCCTAGATGCCCAACCTCTTAAGAGTTTGAAGCAACATCCTAGGAACAGATTGGTCAAGAGGCAACACAACATTGCCCTCCATATCTCTCCATCATAGCTACTCATCCTAATGTAGGATGAAGGTGAAATCAAATACAAACTCATTTGGATGAGTGCACACCACCTTGAATTCTTGGGGCACTGGCACTTTTGAATCATCATGCTTGTGAAAAAAAGACATTTTGAAATAGAGAAAAAATCAATGTGCTTTAATTATAATTATAATTATAATTATCTTTCGAATGACTATGACCTTCGGGTTTGTTCCAACAATTCTTAAATAATATTCACTAAGTTCCTAGATATCAAATGTATCAAACTACAAGTTCCTAGCAATGGTGAAAATGATGAGCAGCAAGTAGATCCTACACCCAACCATACAAATCACTAAGCATTCACATGTGATCCAGTAAAATGCCATGGACTTATAGCCTTCTAAGTACATTATTCTCTAAGAAGCGAAACTAACTATTGCAACCATTGTCTTCCCAATTACACTTATGAAATGCAAAGGTATGGTTAAGTGCAATGGAGACAAGATTTTTATCATTTTTATGTTTTGTGTTTTAAATTGCCTAAGGATAAAAAATAATTAATAAAAATGAAGTAATTAAATTGCTAATTTACTCTAACTAGCTACACCTAACTAATCCTAACATAAGCATTTGTTCCCATTCACTGTACACATCCTAAACCCGTTTAACACTACTGGGTTACCAAACATTAAGTGTTACTGGGATTACCAAGTGCCAAGCATATGCTCAAAGTGGTCATAATTATATGCTTAATTAATTACTATTTAATCTAGCTTAATTTCTCTTAATTACTTAAAGTATTAAAGGAAATTATGTAAAACATTAAATGCATAAAGAAACAATTAATCTATTTTAAAGTGCTACAAGGTTTATCAGAAAGCTTATCTTTATTGCTACACACACTATCTTCCTTAGGTACAACAATGGTCGAATAAAGATCCGTACACTCTTTGACTCCTATTGTAGGCACTTAGAAAAATATTCTAACTTTCAAATGAAAAAATTGCAAGAGCTTTGCTACAACTATGACAAAAAATGTCATAAACATGGTAGGTGAGTGCATATTTATAGGAAAAAATAGACACTGCATTGACGAGGCCACATCAATGCATCAAATCCCATGTTGACGTGGCTATGTTAATGAGGTCATGTTAATGGGGCTGCATTGATGGGACCCAAGGAAACATGCCTCATCAACCATCAATTGAGCTAAACCTCCTTAACCAAGAAGATTCAAAGATCATTGATCTTATTTCTAAGTACAAATTTGATGACATGTGCATCAACAACTGCCATAAAAAAACTTGAATGATTCATTGGCAAATCCCATTAATCTAGAGGATGTTCACAAGAATGTTGAAACTTATACATGTGAGCTCATGCAAGCAAGTTGGTGCCATGATTAATGCAAATTATAAAGCAAGTAACTACGTTACATGCTACTAGAGGAGTAAGGATTAATGCAAGACCAAAGATTGATTCTTCAAGCAAGGGTGATCAGCTTACAAAAGTAATTCTAGAGATATCTAACATATCTTTAGTACATAGTAGACATGCTAGGAGTTATTTTGCCATAACCACTAACTCCTAGTACTTCTTCTTGAGATGAAAAGTTTATGTTATATCTTGTGTCATATCTTATTATAACTTCCCTATAACAAATATAAGTTAAGGTACGTCTAGTTTAATTTTTATTGTTGTAAGCTAAAGGACTAGCTTCATTTAAATGTATCTAGTGGTATTTTTGTATCTCTATATAAGTATGAATGTATGTAATTATTTGTGTGCACTTAGCTTAGAGTTTGGGCTTATTCTGAAAGTGGAGTGATGTACACTTGGTGTGCTATTGCACTTACTGAAGCACCACACATGTGGCACTATTGTACCTAATGAGTCACTGCACTTTGCATGTTGCCTCACATGGTGCATTGCTACACTGTTTGAGGTACAAACACCAACCCCCCACACCTTGTAAGGGTTTGCAATATGTTTTCATTGTTATTTTATTCTTCACATTTATAAAATATATAAGAATTATAAATTTATAAAAATACTATCTTGCTACCATGTCAACACAGGTTTCTCATTTGTATTATTAGTAATCAATAGCAAAAAGACATGGATGACATCATGATTTTAATAATAGATTCTAACTTACATCTTTTCTTCATCCATAGTTTATAACTCAATTTTTATATTTTCTTGCATGATTTCCTTATTCATAACTTATAACTTAGGCTTTCTTTGTATTCTCAACTTTTTATTCCTTATCATAGTGAAATTAGAAACTACATGAATTAATGTCATTGTTTTTTGAGTGGCTCTATATATTGAAAAGATATTTAGTTGCTAATAAAAAGGGTTACTAATGAGGAGCATCAGTTAAAAAGTTGGGGAATATATCAGGTAAAGATATTTTAAGGATCACGATAAATCAAATATAAAAGTCAGAAAAATCATACCTAAAATAATTAATTTCTTTTCAAAAATAAGATTTTTTATAAAAGTCATGTGCACTTAAGTCGCATTGGCAAAAATTCTAATCTAGCCATTGATATAAAAACTATGATTTAAAGTAACGAAAGTGTTGATTTCTTTAGTCAAAAGATCTAGATTTAAGCTTAAATACTACTTGAAAAAGAATTAACCTTTTTTCTTTTTTTCTTTTTTTGCTCATCCACCAACGTGCAGAGTCCTATTGAATGGAATTGAACATAAAACCTCGCACATCATAGGATTAAAATAAAGTACCCATGAATCAAATAATTGACACACTACAGACTGTCCCTAAAGCTTATAAGGAAATACCTTATTCCTGATGCCACTCGAGCGTTGGAATGATCTATTCCAGTGAATTTTAAAGTTGCGCATACCGATTCCAGTGAATTTTAAAGTTGAGCATACTGCAGAGAACAAGGACCGCCAGCAAATGGCCGGAGATATTACCACTTTAATGGATCCAACAGATCTGACCGAAGGCCTGATATCATAGGTATTAACTTAATTGTGCAATGCCTGATGCTCATGCATGCTCACGTATTGTATCTGGGAAAAGGGAACACACAACAAACAGCAGCAAGCACACAGTTCCAAGTTTGGATTCAGCTGCCTCTGCTAGGAGGCTACAACACTGCCATATGTATGGAAAATTTGGCTTCAGTTTTCCTGATATGCAAATATACACAAATATCATATGGTCATGCATGCTCATTTATTCCAAAAATGAAATTTCTAAAACAGTGCTCCATTAAGTTACTGGTTGAAAGGACTTAAAACCCCTATCGAAGTATATTGCCTAACCACGATTGTTCAAAACACATTTGACTCTACTAGGATCATCTGCCTCTTCAAGCTTTAATGCAGTAACTGCTGTGCTAAATACAACATCAGAATACCCCTACAAGAAGTCATTGCTATTTGGATTCGCTAATGTCAAATGATACACGTCCATCCTACAGAAGAAGAATGGTTTAGAAATAGAGAAAGCATGACATTTTACTGTTGGAAAACAATGATTATGTTGAGACAAAAGTGCTTTGTCCCTGTCTTAACTAGAAAATTGGCAATTAAATCTAAATAAAGAACAAAAGGCTGCAATAACAAAGCATAACCAATGCACAGCATTTTAATCATGTTTGCAAAATAATATTGGGGCACATGGAAGGGANACATTTTAATCATGTTTGCAAAATAATATTGGGGCACATGGAAGGGATCTTGAATTGCCATAATAAATGCTCATTTGCATAGGATAGTAATTAATGGCTTCGTTCTTTCTAGAATAATAGGCCTTCGATAGCCATAAAACTTATGTTATGCATACGCATACGCATATCATTAATAACAATTGAATACGTGGAGAGAAGCCCACATCCCTTGGATTCTTTAAATTACTTATAAATTCATCATATTAATGCCTTTATACAATCTCTGATGGGCTGACAAAGATTTAAACATTTACATGAAATAAAAGCATCTAGAACTTAGATAAGGTAAACTAGATGAAACAAAAGATTGTCACATCCAGAGGAGTGAACTTCACCTGTAATGCTTTGACAATCCCATCAATTATTTCAAGCTCTATATGCAATTCATCACCTTGAATATTTACAACAATATCATATCTTTGCTTTGGATTTTACGAGGCTTCATTGCATCTTTTGGTACTTATTAGTTTAAACCCATTTGGTCTAAAGTCAACTTTAATAGAGATCAAATCAATTAGGTGATTGTAGAAAATTGCAATTTATCATTTTGGCACATCTCAAATGTCATGAGCACATCTGCTCCAAAAGCAAGGCAGCAGCAATCCTTTCATCATTTGTTGCAACAACTATTTTGTATAGAGAGTTAAAAAGTTGTAAAGATAAAATAAAGAAAATTAAAAAAAACCAAATAGACCAACATATTCATTATTATTCTTTTGACCCTAGCTAACGTTTGTTTCCATGACATTTCATTCCATGTTATGCTTGTTTAGCCTACCAAAAGGTGTCAAATTTCCTTTACTATAAAATAAAAGTTAAATTTGAAAATACAAAGTTATTAAAATTTAATTTTGAATATTTGAATAATGAGATTATAAAAATCAATTGGCCACTTTGCCATCTACTAAAGGAATGATAAAGATGACTTTGAGCTTAAACATATGTATTGTAATGAGTTGCCTACTATTGATAATGTCATGAGCATCAAGTGTCATCCTTTTAATGTGTGTTTGCCCCTTCCATGATATCTTTCCTTAAATTGCACAATTAATCTTTGCTGTTACTTCTAAGATTTTCCCTAAGCTCTATCAACAACAAAGCTCCTACTTTAATTACTTGTACACTATAGTTGTATGTCATACAAAATAATAAATATTTAAATTTATTTATTAAAAAACTATTATGGTAAACTATCAAAAACTATCCAATGCCTATCAATTAGTCACATGATCCACATTACCCTACTAGACCTGTAAGCACATGGAAAGTAATTTAAAATATTAAATAAAATCAAAGTAAATTTGAGATTATTTATCCAAAATGGCAATTGGTTATGAGATTGATGTTGATTTGTCCAATCAATAATTTTTTTTACAAATCATGATCCATACTTGGGAATCTCAAATGAAATAGTTGTAACATGGTGAAGAAGAACCCTAAAAGAAACAACTATTAATATCATAAACCCAAGGGGTGTTGACTTCCTATTTGACATCACATAAAGATAAAATTTTAGCTAGTCACACTTTCAATAGCAAGTAAAAATGTCTAAATGCAAGAGTTTAGCTTTAGAAATAAAAAATTCCATCCTCCTTTTTCCAACCTGTGGTAGGATGGGTACGAGCCCACAAGCCTTAAAGATACAAATCAAATGCTTTTGCCAACTGGTTTCTTCAAAACAAGGTATTCCTTATCAAGGGAGTCAAACTCATAACTACTTATAAGTCAACGATGTGAGCAACCAACTAGGTCAAAGGCATTTACGTTAAAAGCATTGAGTAATACTTAAATTTTACCATTCTTTAATTCCATTAGATAAACAAAAAAACAGGTAACTTATGCCTACTAATTCACATGATTGCTTCATCTTTACATATAGTGTTTATAAGGTAGAGACTCAGTACTTCATGCACTTCAACTAAATTCAAATTTTCAATATATTTACAATTAATTATTTAAGGATGTAGAAAGCTTGAACTATCTTTCAAAAGGACACAACTTCTTTCGCTATTAAAGCTCTCAAATTTTAGAGTTTGAATTACTTGTTTTATTTTATGTAGTTGTATTTGTAGCCATTTTAAAATCCATTAATTATTCTTTATATGTTCTTATATTGAGAATTTTCAAAGCATATTATTATTTCTAAGCAAATTGATTGCATACAGATGAAAATGCAAAATAAACACATTACTATTAACCTAGGAAATTTGGCATCTTGAAATCCATTAAAAATAGTATAATCTCTTTTAATAATGATGCTATCTTCTCTTTCAAGACCCCTTAGTTTTTTTTTTATAATTTTTCACCTTCTACATCATTATCAGGAGACTTAAGTCTTTAGTACAAGTTCAAAAGCTTGTAGCTCATTGCTTGTTTAGTCAGAAACAACTATACAATTTGTAGCTCTCCACATAGATAGGAAATTGCATGAATGTGTGGTTAATTATTTCAGACTATAGATAATCATCTCCAACTTTTGCAATGTTTCAAATTAGTCAATAACAAAGTAGCGGTTTCAACTTTTTAGTAACTCCATAACATATTTTAGTGTAACCCACACATACCTTTTTACATACCAAACAATGGTTGGTCTTGCCTTTTTTACTCCCTTCAGATGTCAAAATACCATGACTTTCTCTGTCCAAACATTATAACCACATATTAAAATATAAAGCTAGAAGATGTCCAACATGGCAATCTTTGTTCATTATTGTTAAAAATGTGTTAAGAAATATCATATTTCTAAATTGATAGAACTAGATAGACTGATGTAATTTTATGAATATAGCATGTTGGACAAAACTACATATGCATCACAATAGTGCAATGAGAAAAGGATAAATCTTAAAAACAACATTTTATCTCTATCAACATCAATGACAACCATTTAAGATTTTCATGGGTGACAAAATGTTAATGTGTCTTTCATTCAGCAAATGACCTGAATGTAATTAGTTATCCTACTACTTACATAAAAACGCTCTCAAAATATAAACAAAAAACAAACTATAAAGGTCCAAATAGAAACAACTCGCTGACTTTCTCCAAGGTTGTAGCTAACTTTGCTCTCTCCCATGTTCTCTACACATTCATAGTTAATGATGAGTGGAAAGATACCCCTACACTCAACCATACGAATACAAACGTTTCACGCACAATCCAATCGAACTCCGCAGACGGACTAGTTGTGGTATCTAAACAGTTACTCGTAGATCGCAGTTTGTTGTCTTCCCACCTAGACTAGTATTAGCTTTGTCACGTATGGTTTAGTCCATAGTGAGGTGTATGATATGTTCCTACACTAATGCTACTCCTGGGAATGATGGTAAATAATATCAACTAAACTAGGAGAGAGAATGTGAGAGAGAATCTAAACTAGCCTAAGTGCGATGAGCATCCATTCCTTAATCATCCGTACACATCTTGGACCTCGTGCATGACTACCACTGGGATTACCAAGCGCATGGCCTAGGTACGCTACCGAGTTACCAAGTAGTCACACTTAAATGCTCATGATTAAGTTGTACCCATTCTGCATTACTAGGAGATAAGGGTAGAGAGATATTAACTAAGAAAGCAATAAATAACACTAACAATTAAATAATTAAGCTAAGTGGATGCTGCAATGATAAAGTAATCTCGATCTTTATTGCCGGTCATGTGCATGTCCAAGTACGTCACACTTGAATAAGGATGTCGTACAATTACAATCATTACACTGCGGGCATGCACTGGGAGAAAAGGATTGAGAGGAAAACTACTACAAACTTAAAACTTCCAACTTCTCACAAAGACCAAAAACTTTCAAAAACTACCTACCAAATCTACCTAACTCTTATTTATAGATGAGGAGATAGGCTATGATATCGCATACGCGATATCGTGTCTAGGCTGTGATATCACGTATGTGATATCACGTACGCGATATCATGGATGCGATATCATAGCCAATAATTCATGACTCATCATACCCCCACAATTGAATGAAAANTAATAATTCATGACTCATCATACCCCCACAATTGAATGAAAACTCGTCCTCGAGTTAAAGTGAGAACAAGCTCTACTGATTACACATTGGATAGGTATGGGATTATTAACTAACAAGAATGGATTCCTTCCGTAGTATGGGATCAAAACAAAATTGAGACACAACATGGAGAATGTAAAAGAAAATCCTATAGCTACAAAATTAAGTGGAACTCATGTAGTTTCTAGTGGCGGTGGCTCCTCCATGGGTTCCTTTCCCTTGTCTTGTGCTCCAGGTCTTGGGATTTCATGGCGTTGAAGTATGGCCTGGAGTTTCTCCTCTTCAGTTTGGGGATCCTGTGTCATCCATGATAATGTTCTAATGTTTGATGGAGTTGGCACCTCCCATGGGCACGGTAGTTATGGAAACATTTTATTTGCTTTGACATACCAAGCCGCAAACACCTGACGTTCCTTCTCGTAAGCTCTAGATTTGTCTCTGTATTCTTGAAAATTGGTGAGCCATCGAGCCAAGTCTATTACGACACCTTTTTACCCTTGGTAGCTTGCTTTAACCACCTCAAGTTTAGAATTTGCAACCTCCAATTTTTGCAATAATTTCTTGCATTCCACAAATTCTGTTTCATATTTGACATAGGTGGTGGCTACCTATTGCTCGAGCTCTATTCTCAGGAGCCCTTCTGTTAACATGGCAAGGTTGGCATACCACAAGTTTGCCAACTCCATGTACTCTATAAGGTCCTGGATCTATAGGTCTCGATTCTTAACCTTCACCTACTAGGCAAACGCATATGTATCCAATATGGCCCACTAGTCAGTGTGTTGAGCACTAAGAGCATTGATGTGGGTCTTGGCCATATGGATCTCCTTCTTAATGATTTGTTTATACATCCCCACCTGGTCCCAAAAATTCTTCTTTAGTTTCTCATGCCATTTAGCCTCATTCTGCCACGCACTTATTTCAATGATCGTCTTGTGACGAATAGCGCGTACCTCCTCCATCAAGAGGGTTCAATTTTCCCTGGCTAAACAGTTCATGTCCTAGTTGACCCTGATTAGTCGTTCTCGCAACTATTGAAAATTTTCTTTAAGAACATTCTTTTGTTTCTCCACAAAGGTCAACCGAAGGTTGTCAGCAACAAGTTGTTTTTTTTCCTCTTGTAAGGCTTTGAGTGCCTTGGTGTGTGCATAAGTTTGTGCTTTTGCTGCAAAGGCATCCCAAACAGCCTTTTCTTTTTCTTCTGCCACCCTTTTATTCTCTATCAACAGTTTGGTAAGTTTCTCAGTTCTGAAAGTGTCTAGCTAGTCTATAAGAACGAATTGAGAAGGATCCTGCTGTGCTGCTTGCAAGGTCACAAGCCTTTCTTGCAATCTTTGCACTTCTAGTTCAACGTGCTTGGCCCTCATCTCTATCAAGAATAGCTTTCCTTTGGTGAAAATGAGGTCTGATTAGATTGCTGTAACATCTTGTGGGATGTCAAACAAGGACGTCATTACCTGTCCTATTTATAGCAATCGGCCAAGTACATCCTCATGTTCCATATGAGTCATTGAGGTACCGACCAGATTTTGAGCATCCCATGCTCTTGTAAGATCTGCCAATGGCATAACAGGTACATTGAATGATTCTTTAATGTATTCTACGACCACTTCTGCGACTCCTACTACATCTTGGTGCTACATGACCACAACTGTGGCCCCATCACCAATTTCTAATTGCACCTGAAAGGATGCAGCATTCCTTGAGATCTGTTGTGACCAAGCGCTCTCTCCTCCTCCTATTTGAATGGACACTTCACCCCACACATGATCTATAGAAACTATAGGCTGTATAGCATCATCGACAATGCAAAAGAGATTTGCATCATCACAACTTCCCCAATTGACCATCACAACAATGGCCCTGAGATGGCTCATCGACGATCTATAATCTTGTGGTAGTGATGGTAGTTGATCCTACTGGTTCGTGCTAGGCCCTGCTTCTTGTTGTTGGCTAGATCCCATGCTTGGAAGTTGGCTAGGTCCTGCAAGTTGAGTTGTAGTTGGCCTTGCTGTCTATTCTCTTTCTTTTTCTGGCCCCAGCATCTCACCAGAGATTTTCCTTGTAGCTAGTGGCTTTAGTAGTTCGGCATACGAAGCATTTTGGGCTTTTCGAAGGACATCATTGGTGTATCCTCCAATACCAACATGTCTACACAACTTTTTGATAAGACAAGGGAAGGGTAACACAAACTTCCCTATCTTCCATTCTTCAAACCACCTCAACATCTCTGTAAAATATAGATGAGGCAGGTTAGCATTAACCTTTTCCATCAACACTACACATCCTCTTGCCACATATGTTGAATTTCTTTTTAAGCCTTTTGTGGGGAAGATGTGATAAGTTCCTATTTTGAAATAAATCCTCTCTTCCGTCATCAACTCCCCAAAGGTCTTATCTTCCTTGTCGTATGCCCTTTCTAACAAAACTCATCACGCTTTAGGGTCTGAGTGGGTAAAAAAATGAGCAACCTTTGGCCCTGTATTCGAAAGGTTTAATACTTTTGAATGGCCTGAACAGAGAAATCAACAGTCACACCACAAATGTTAACCATGGTGCCTTGTTCTTTGTTGTGCCAAAATTGGTACATTTTCACTAAGTACCAAACACCACTTTCAAAGAGGGTAGGCCATAATGGGGATCCTTTGAGGTGATCCCTAATAGCCTTCAGAGCAAATTCTGTGAAAGGTCGAAAGTTCAATTCCACGATCACTGTAGTGAATATGGATCTTTCATGGATGGCCTAAACACAATCCTGGGGCAACGTGAGATGTTTTCCTTATTCAGACACTACAGCAGCTCCTCCTTCTACCTACTTTGACTGTACAGTAGCAGGGTCTTCTTAGTGGATACTAAATGATTGTTCCTCCTACTCTGCATGTTGTCCAGCAGGAACTTGTCCTTCACCTCCCCTAGGTCACTTAATCCCACCTTGAGCATGACCTTCCTATTGTGCATGTTTCGGGACCATCTGCAATCACATGGGGCCAATCGTTAGTAAGGTTGTTACCAAAGTTAGGTTATACCTTACTGCTTGCCTTAATGAATTTGTTTTATCTCTGTGTGAAGTTAATTATTAGGACAGAATGTCCCTGAAACATAGTAATATTTAATCCTCTTTGCTTAGGTGGTTTCCAAATCTAGTTTCCTGGTATAACTAAGGAGATGAAATTGTTTTTGGCACATTTATCTTTAATTTTATAACTAATTACCCTTGATAATTTTCTTTAGGCGATGAAGAATTTCAAAAAATTTATGCACTATTCGGTGTGTGCCCCTCCCCCATGACTAAGCTGAACACTCCAAGTTCAAGTAGGTTTGAACAGAATGAAAATCGGAGGACTAGCGAGCAAGTTATGGATATGAAAGCAAGGAGCGTGCAATCGCAAGTCGTAGAGAGAAATTTGAAAAACTTCCCCCGCGTGAATAGTTGCAAATGATGTTAAGTAATGTAGGGGGGTAGCGTATATATATATTTTTGGGACACGATATCGCATCTGCGATATCGCAACCTATTGATGTTAGGGCACTTATGGAATATACTAAATTTTTAATATTTTTCTGAAATTAAACAATGTAAACTAAGGAATTCTGGATAAGTGTTAAAGGGTTCCAAGGTAATTAATCTAGTTATGAAGGCACAAAAATTATGATGGTGTGGAATTTACCAAGAAGGACCTCAGGTGATAAGGGAGAGAAAAAGGCTATGTGATGGTTCATAGGAATGTTTGAATCGAAGGGATAGTAATAAGGGAAAGAACATTGTTAAAAATTCACTGAGGGTAATATATGGTGTGTGGAAGATGTGTTATCAGTGCAAACAACAAAAAATTATGCAAGTGGGTCCTCCCCAAAGTAGGTTCCAACCCCTAATGCCCTTGCGTAACCACACCTTAAAATGTTCGTAGGCACTAGAAGGGTTTAATGTAATGCACACTGGTTCCACAAAACACACACATGTAAGTATCACCAGAATGAGGTAAGAATTCTACGCTATACAATACATGAGCTATAATTACATGAAAAGCAAGATGAGATAGACTATAAAAGGGATTGTAGAGATTGGGACATGAGGTAACTGACCCAGGGCATAATGAATCCTCCATGTAAAGTGTAATTAATGTGTCATTAACTCGTCGTTCCAAGATCAGGACCAAGTCCATTCCTCTAATCAGTGACACCACATTGTTTCATCCCATGATGAGTGACTATGAGAGTACCATAACAACAAGGTGTACGATCACTTGGCATTTTGTTCAAGGAATGAGTGATTTTTGCTTTGTGGCACTTTCTTTATTTTTTTTTCGATTGCTGAATCCAGAGAAGCTGCCAACCTTCAGGCATGGGTGCATGTCTTTCTAGTGGGACCCCCTAGAATAGCATTAGATTTTTGAGTGCCTTTTGATTACTCTTACTCCCATTTTGCTTTAGATCATCAAGGATCTTAGTACAATCACATTGTGTGATAACTCTCACAGATGTCACCAAAGAGAATCCGCAAGTCCCCTTGATGTCACATCCTAACCATTTCCTCTTGATCCATCCCTCTTCATTCTGGGTATAATGAACAAAAAATTAATTTTAAGTTTTAAGAATGTCAAGGATATCACTGTACCATTGTACAGAACCTCTTATTTGTAGAATGGATAAGTGGGTGTAATGGGCTCACTATCCAAATAATTGATCGCTCGAGACTTGATGACATAGAAGACACCTCAACCAACGAGCCACATAAGTGTCTTATTCGTAGATGAGATTACTTATAAAAGGATAAAAAGACAAAAAGATAAAACAAAAAATCGAAAAATGAAAAACTGGAAAACAAAAAATTGTAAGATTAAAGAAAATGAAAATTATTTATTAATCCTGCTTATTATTAGAATGGGGGATATCAACCATAACTAAATGGTTGAGCATGGAAAGGATTAATAATTGAAAGATGAGGATCCTTGCATGTTGGAAATATCAAAACTTGGTCATACTTACCCCATTGGGGTTCACACACCTGATTATAGTGAGTATAGTGGGGTAATTTATAAGATGTGGTTCCCAGGTAAAGAGTTGACCCACTATGATACTTGAGACCATAAGATGGTATGCAAGGATCGGGATGTCGCCCTCCATGGTTGTATCCATTGGGCCATATGGTTGTCGGAGTGTTAATTGGTGGCCCTGATGAAGTGACACGAGGTGTTGGGTTCGAAGAGAAGGATGCACCACAGTGTTGAACTTGTGCTATGTTGGAGAATACAGTGGCCTTGGAATTGTATTGTCCCTTCCTACGGTCATGTCTAAAGAAGGGAGGCCTTTGATACTAAGGTCTCTCACTGCTGTTGGCAATAGTAGCACAAGTAAAGTTCATGGGTTGTTGTTGTGATGCAGACACTTTAGGAATAGTTGGTGACGATGTAGAAGGAGGAAAAGGATGAGAATGTTGAAATTTAGGAGAAGTGTAAGGTGTATAAGGTGATGGTTGTGTTGAGGACATGGCCTGATAGTATTGAGGAAAATGATAATGCAGTGAGATAGAGTATGTTGATCCAGTTGGGGAAACAGGATGTTGGACTAGATAAGCATTTGGATTCGGATAATACGAAGGGTGTCTCCAGTTTAGGGATGACTTCCCCCATCACTAGGATTGTTGCCACTATGATCAAACATAGTATCTCTGTACGAAGTCTAGGTGTAACGTGCTTCCCCAATGCTTATTTAAATGTAACAAGATTGAGCATTGGCCCTTGGGGTGATGGTACAGGAAAATGTTGCATTCATACATGTGATTGGAAATTGAGCTCTTATTTTCTCCATCCCTTCTTTCCGATTGTCTAATGATATTTTGTCCCGCTTCTTGGGTTATCAAAACTCTATCTTCAATAATATTGATATATTCTCCACACTTTTTATGCGCCCGTTCCAGCATCTTACTGATCTTTGCCTCGATTTCCTCTAATGATTTTTGTACTGGCAAAGATGATTCTTCCTCCTTGAGATAGGTTGACTTCTCCCTTTTGTGATTATGGACATCTGTTCAGTTGAAATTTTGGTCCCGTTGATGTTTTTCAACACTCTCCCATCTAGCCATTTCTCCTTCTTCTTTTGCTACCCACTTAATAAGCTCTTGGAATTGATGGGTTTATAGTTTGTATAGCTGACCTTAGGCATACATCCCTAGGGTCTCTCTTGTTTCATCACGAAGCCCATCAATAATATGGTACATTAGCCTTTCCTCGAAGAACTCATGGCCTGGACAGTTATTTAATAGTGCATAATATCTTTCTAAGGCCATGTCCAAGGGTTCATATTGTGCTTGTTTCCACTCTTGGATTTGTTTCCTCAAGGATGACACTCTTGTACTGCCTGAAATCGTCGGTCCCCGGCTGGAAGAAAAAACAAAGATCGTAGGATCGCAGGACGAGCACAGATGACCCTACCTTCGCTTAAGGGCGAGCTGGAATGCACGAAGGTAGAGTACCTTGAGTGGTCCGCACGCGGATCAGACAAGGATTTCCTTGAGCGTCACCGAAGTGTTATACGTTGGGTTATGCGTAAACGGTGTAGCGGGCGTAAAACGGAGCGAACAATGAAAACAGGGCGTAAGCAAAATGTAAATGGCGTAACAGCGTAAACAGCATAAACTGATATACGTAGCGTAAACTAAGCATAAACCTGAACACAGCGTAAACAGGGCGTGAACCTGAGTGCACAGCGTAACAGGGCGTAAACTGGGCGTAAACTGGGCGTAAAGCGTAAACAGGATGCCGACAGCGTAAACAGTGTAAACAGAGCGTAGGCGGCGTAATCATAGCGTAAATGTAAACGAGCGTAAGCAGAAACACATGCAAGAAATAAGCGTAAACTGTAAATTGTAAACTGTAAACTGTAAACTATATTATGAAATGGAAATGTAGTGCACCGGTCTAACGCAATTGTGGCTGAACACAAGGCGGATGTAAAGCCCCGGTGGGTGCAGGGATGCGGCTGGTTCGCAAGGTAGGCGAAGCGTAGAGACTGTGCTCGGCGTACAGGACTTCCAGCGTAAGAGGGTTTTAGGCTATGGTTTGCAACGTAATTGCTCTTGGGTTTGCTCTGGTAAATTTTGGCCGACCATGAATACGCGGAAAACTGGGCTTTTTATAGGGGGCTGTTTACCAGGAAAATCGGGTTGGGAGACACGTGGCGTGTCGACCGGGTGTGTACAATTTAGAAATATGGTATACGCTGGGCGTATACGCTACATCAGGCCGGCATATACGCTGGGCGTATATGCTAGACTTACTGGGCATGTGAACTTGGGTGGACGCTGGGCGTATACGCTGGGGCGTATACGCTGATGGATGCTGACGTATACGCTGGGGCGTATACGCTGATGGATGTTGGACGTCGACTTGCTTCAATTCTTGCTCCTGTTGCCCCTGCTGAGCGTACATGTGAGGCGTGTACGCTGGGCGTCGGGCATATACGCTGGGGCGTATACACTGAAAATGCCGGGCGTATACGCTGGGCGTATACGCTGACACAACACTTGGTAAAAACCAAATGTTTCGATCCTCAAAATTGCCATGTGTGACTTCAAATGTAGCCAAAGTCTTCTGTGGGTCACGAGGATCTGCTTCTTGTTGGACAAGTGCCAAACTCGAAATTTTTGTGATGTTTCATTGGCCCCTCTTTGTTGACGCTTGGAGGAATCGACCCGAGAAGCGTCAACAAAGAAGCGTAAAACACCACAAGCAACTTGATAAAAGCTTTGTCCCTTGCCACTTGACTAAACGTCATCGCACCATGTTCAGTAGTGTATGGGATTGAAAAGGTGAGAGTGGTAGCTGGTAGGAGAGAAGGGATTGTGGGGATTGGTGACTGCCCAAGGGATCATGCTGGGGAAATGGGATGCTCAGGTGTGCGGCATGCTAGTCCTCGTCGATAGCCATTGTTTGGCAGACTCAGAATTCAGGCATGCGATGCACGTCCTTTTGCAGAACAGTGCTCTTGGTTAGTGTTCAAGAGAACTTGTTGTCAATACCAAAGCCACGGGGTGATGTTTTGCATTCTTTGGAGGAACAGCACCCTTCTTTGGGGAAACTGTTTGCGAAGAGCCAAAGCCATGCAACAGGATGTTTCTTGATTGCTTTTGACATGAGTGCCTATTTTCAAGACCGATATCTTCCTGCCTGGGGCTTGTATGGGAAGTGCCAAGGTACCTTGAATTTTTTTTTATTTTTTATTTTTTTTTAAACTTGAATTTGTTCTTGTACTCATGTGCGAATGTTGTGTTTTGTGTGTTGCGACTGCTGTAATTTTTTGCAGTGTGCAATAGTTTGCTGAATAGATAGTGAATTTTTGGGGAATGGGAATGTACGAGTTAATGGTTTGATTTAGTCTTGCAAAGTGGATTAATGGACATTGCCTCATCTTGTTGCCTATGATGAAATGCACTCTCGTACGAGAACTTCTGAGCGTCATCCTGCAAACATAACTCCAAGGAGACAAGAAAACCATGAGTGAATAAATGAGCTTAGATTTAAAC
>MNCI01024659.1:132239-142984 GCA_015680685.1 Gnetum montanum
AGGACTTCCAGCGTAAGAGGGTTTTAGGCTCTGGTTTGCAGCGTAATTGCTCTTGGGTCTGCTCTGGTAAATTTTTGCCGACCATGAATACGCGGAAAACTGGGCTTTTTATAGGGGGGGGTTTACCGGGAAAATCAGGTTGGGAGACACGTGGCGTGTCGACCGGGTGTGTACAATTTAGAAATATGGTATACGCTGAGCGTATACGCTGGACTTGCTGGGCGTGTGAACTTGGGTGGACGCTGGGCGTATACTCTGGGGCGTATACGCTGATGGATGCTGGCGTATACGCTGGGGCGTATACGCTGAAGGATGTTGGACATCGACTTGCTTCAATTCTTACTCCTGTTGCTCCTGCTGAGCGTACATGTGAGGCGTGTACGCTGGGCGTCGGGCGTATACGCTAGGGCGTATACGCTGAAAATGCCGGGCATATACGCTGGGCGTATACGCTGACACAACACTTGGTAAAAACCAAATGTTTCGATCCTCAAAATTGCCATGTGTGACTTCAAATGTAGCCAAAGTCTTCTGTGGGTCACGGGAATCTGCTTCTTGTTGGACAAGTGCCAAACTCGAAATTTTTGTGGTGTTTCAACTCTTGCGTAGGTTTAATATCTTTCGTTAAAGAGTTCTACCATTGTTGGCCAACGTCGAATTGAATTTGGTTTTAACGATCTATACCAGGCTTTTGCTTGGCCAACAAGTGTCATAGGAAAGAGCTTGAGTTTTTTCCAACCACTATCAATGTTGTTCCATGCACAGGCATCGTAGAAGGCTTGTAAATGTTGTTGCGGATCTAATTCATAGCCTCCTGAAAAATTGGAAAAGTTGTTTAAATCGAGCCTGGGTAGGCAGCTCTCTTTACGATGCCCACGGGAGATTCGAACAACCTCTTGTATTTGCGTTAGGCTTGTAGTGGCCAGGAGGGGTTCATCGTCATCAAGTAAGTTATTCTTTCGTGCATTGGGACGATGCTACCTTCGTTTATGTTTATAAGAAATCCCCACCTTAGATTGCATACTCCAACATTCATTATCATATAATTTGTTGGTTCTCCAATGAATTGCCTCACTAGATATGGCATTATCATAGTCTTGTAGGAGAGGCATGGTTGTGCAATTGTGTGTGAATTTGTATGTGACTTTTTGTAATTATTTCTTCCTAAAAGATATATCGTTAATTCCTATACAGCGACCTTGTATGATATAACTAATCTAGATAACTAGCACTGTCCCTGGCAACAATGTCAATGATGAGTGGCAAAGTACCCCTACACTCAACCATACGAATACGAGCATTTCATGCACGATCTGATCGAACTCCGTAGACGGACTAATTATGGTATCTAGACAGTTACTCGTAGATCGCAGCTTGCTATCTTCCCACCTAGACTAGTATTAGCTTTGTCACATATGGTTTAGTCTAGAGTGAGGTGTATGATGTGTTCCTACACTAATGCTACTCCTGGGGATGATGGGAAATAATATCAACTAAACTAGGAGAGAGTGAGTGAGAGAGAATCTAAACTAGCCTAAGTGTGATGAGCATCTGTTCCTTAATCATCCGTACACATCTTGGACCTTGTGCACGACTACCACTAGGATTACCAAGCGCATGGCTTAGGTACGCTACTGGGTTATCAAGTAGTCACACTTAAATGCTCGTGATTAAGTCGTACTCATTCTGCATTACTAGGAGATAAGGGTAGAGAGATATCAACTAAGAAAGCAATAAATAACAATAACAATTAAATAATTAAGCTAAGTAGATGCTGCAATGATGAAGTAATCTCGATCTTTATTGCCGGTCATGTGCGTGTCCAAGTACGTCACACTCAAATAAGGATGTCGTACAATTACAATCATCACACTGCGGGCATGCACTGAGAGAAAAGGGTTGAGAGAAAAACTACTACAAACTTAAAATTTCCAACTTCCCACAAAGACCAAAAGCTTCCAAAACTGCCTACCAAATCTACCTACCTCTTATTTATAGATGAGGAGACAGGCTGCGATATTGCGTATGCGATATCGCGTCTAGACTATGATATCGCGTACGCGATATCATGGATGTGATATCGCAGCCAACAATTCATAACTCATCAGTTGACATAATAAAATGAGTGAAGTAATGTCATTATTACTGAAATACATTTACAACTTCTCTAGAATTACAAGGTTAATCTTTGATTTAACCACTTTTAAATTTGATTTCACACCAAAATTTGAAGATTGTAAAAAGCCCTATAATATATATCATTCTCATGTCCAACATTGAACTACCACAATATTTAAAATATATTATGTGTGAAAAATATTCGAGCTAAGAAATGGAGTAAACCCATTTTTTCAACAATAATTTTCTTGAAATGTTAATTAAGCAGGAAACTTAAATTAATTTAAAAATTTGCATCGTCACTTCATCATCATCAAAATTTTTAAACTATGCTAAACCATAACATAATAAGCTTCACATATTGAAAAAAGAATGTCATAACCTTTTCCAAGACCTTTCTTCATGATTCAAAGTATAGAAAATAAACTTGTTAGCATGAAGAATCATAAGTTCATGCTAATAATAATTTGTATAGTCTACACATTTATTACATATAGTAACAAGATTATGAACAAATTTCACCATTATGAACAAATTATATCGAAATTGTTTGTTTCACACAATCTAATCACCCTGCTACCCAAAAAAAACAGCAAAACAAAACAAAACTTTAGCAATTAATGAGAGGATTGTTTTGTACAACAAATACCCTTCATCAATCTGCATCATTGAGCTCTATAAACCCATTTGCCAATGTATGAAAGTTTTCTTTGCAAATCACTACATACAAGACCTTTTTAATGTCCAACTGCTCTACTTTGCAATCACAAATTGCAAAAACTAAAAGCAACGTATTCGTGTTAGACTTAATACAAAATAACCACAAATCTACTTGATTCTGTGTGACAAAAATACCAATGTTCTACCATAAGTTAATAATTGACAATAAGCTCCTCTTGTTCAAAATGTGGATAAACTAAAGTCCACCAAACCACCTTTAAACGATGGTCATGATCAATGCAACTAAATTATTGTACAAGATAGNAATGGTCATGATCAATGCAACTAAATTATTGTACAAGATAGTCTAACATAAATGTTGAGTAAACTATTTTGTTTATAATGACTTAAGCTACCCTCATTAATAGGTGCTTTCGAAGGCTTCTTTCTATTAAGACTTGATCCAAATCTAGAGATTAACAAATCAATCCTCAAGGTTAACAACAAAATGTGAATTTGCATGAACATAAACCTTTGTAGATGCACCTCAATGTAAGTGCCATTAATCCATTAATCCAACATGGACAATGATCAAGTTGTATCTCATAAGAATCCAATATGCTAATAAAATTTACATCTTCACAATGCACCCAAGTTCACCATTGCCAATGCCATGGAACCTTGACCGATTTTTTTTAATTGCCTTTAAATTAATTTGGTGTGTCCTCAATAGTGAGGACTTCCACTGAACTAAGAACAACTTGGAAGGTCAAACAATAGGGAGGCATGGTCCTTATGACCACTAATAACCAGAAATATGAATGGTCATTACAAAGTTAATAATCGGGCAATACAATATCATAATTAAGTCATTTTCATTTATTCTTCCCAAATATATAGCATGAACTTGAACTTGTTCACAAGAATCAATATAGCTTCTTCCCTCATTTATTTTTATAGAACATACATGGAATGAGCAAGTTGAATGGTGATTCGTGCATTTACAACATAACACCAACAACAGCAATAAGGGAATGAATGACACATAAGATCTAATTTGCAACATAGCAGCAGCAACAACCGATGTTAAAAATGAACTAGTCAAATCAACTTTTTTTCTACAACGTAAGCCTCAATGTAATTGAATCTGACTGTACACCATAAGCCTCAATGTGCTCATCCTTCCCTATCAGTGTATCTACTCCAAATAAAGTCAAGAAGATAAAGATTCAAACAATTTTGAACTCCAACCAAAGCTCATACATAGAGAATTGAGCTTTAATCAACAAATTCGGCTTCTGCCACAGGGCCTCTTGCAGGGCACGTCCTTCCATCTTAGTGCAAATGACCAACGGTGCGACTTTCAATTCGGGATACAGGGTTGAGCAAAGCCCAGCATAACCTAAACAACAACTGCTAACCTTTTTAATGGTTTGAAAAAGTGGCCGGTTTAACCTTCCCCACTAAGCACCTTGGACGGAACTTGAATTCATAATTAAAGAATGCATGAGAAGTACTGAAACTGTAGATCTTCCGAGATCTTTTCCCAAATCTACTTGCTGGATTCTAAGTTGCAAAAGATCATTTCTCGTCAGCCTGCAATTTCCAAGACCTCCTTCAGAGAACAGTTGTCGTAAACGAAGCAATTCCAGTAATTGAGTTAGCAGCTAATCCCCAATGCGAACGAGGAAAACGAAAGACTAAAGGCAATTGGACGGTTTGTTATTCTGCAAACACATCAGTGACTGCAAAATGCGGAAGATCATAATACGTCTAACACCGAAGATCACGGTAACAAAAGCATCTGGTCCATTTATTTTGCATTTTCGTTAAACGGAAACGAAGCAGAGCTAATGCCGAAGCTCCAAGTAACGGGAAAAATAAAAAAAACACAGAAAGGCACCTGCTCATTTACTTGGAGATTTCTTTCAAACGAAAGAAGAATTGAAATAAAAACGCCAATGCCGCAGCAATTTGTATCCGGCGACGGCGACAACAGCCGCAGCCATGAACAATATGAACAATAAACGACTTACTGTTGAAGCTGCTTCCGCAGGCAGATGCAGCGTCTGTTATTATTGTTGTTTTTGCTCCAATTTTCTTTCTCGATTTTCTGTACAGAGATTCGATTGTCTACAGCGGAATTCTGCAATCTGGAGCTTTCAAAAGATGAGAGGAGAAGGAATTCTGCAATCTGGAGCTTTCAAGAGTCAACTGAAGTAAAGATATCTTTACTTCAGTTGACTATCTTTACTTCAGTTGACTCTTGAAAGCTCCAGATTGCAGAATTCCGCCGTCACTCTGGAAGCAGCTTCAACAGTAAGTCGTTTATTGTTCATGGATTGTTAGCTGGCGCTGTGGCATCTCTAGTGCATTTAATCATTGGACCATTTACAATGCTGACTCGTGCTTCAACTTTGTGTGTCTCATACTCAAAGTAACAAAGATCATAAATGACCTCTCTGAATCCAAGAAAATTACACTAGAAATGAAAAATGAAAGATACACGCATTGGGTTTGCAATTGAAATGTAATGCAGCAGGGTAACAGCTATGCAATTAGAAACCCTTGAGCAGCAATGCCAATAAAAATTAGAAAAGAGAAACATGACGTTTTTTAGAAGGAAGCATGGTGTTTTTATCTTCTTTTTACCGATTTTTATCCAACACATACATCCAAACATACGTGGCCTCCATGATACTCATGATGTAGCAGCCATGGCAAAGGATGAGGACGCACAAGGGGTTAATGCACGGCGGAACGCCAAGCTGTAAAAAAAGTTTATGTTTTCATCCGATGTTGCCGGAATTTAACCGCCCACCGCAGAATACCATAGCTTCAGAAAAAGAAAATAACTATTCAAAATATTGGAAAAAAATAGAGTTTATTTTCGACACAGTAGAAAAAATCTATTTATTGAAAACGTTTAAGCTTAAGATAAACATCCCTTGAGTAAATAATCCCGTTAAAAGGCTCTACCATTTCAAAAATTTGTAATAAAAGAAGGTTTTAAACCACTGCTTTCACCTGAACGATCCCTGAAAACATTTTAAAATGTGTATGCTAAAAATACTTTGGCTAAAAGAAAAGATCAAAGCTATGTTTGAAAAAATTAAAGAAAAGAAAGATAGAAACCCTCCAAACCTTTGCTCTGAAAAGTGAAAATGTTCGACGTGAAACATTGGAGTTTTAAAATGGAATACTAGAACTTTCTGGGAAAGCGTCTGCGACATGTGACTGCAACATATATTTATTTACCATTAGAGGTAACGAACCACAAAGAAAACTTGCTTTGATTGATGCAACGTTCAATATATGCTTTGATTGAAAATGTATGCTTTGATACGGTTCAATATTTCCCATTCGGAGTGCTCGACGATGACGAACTCGAAGATAAAATAGATGGCCACTATGCCCAAAAGACCGGAGTGCTCGACCTCTAAGATAAAATAGACTGGCACTATGCCCAAAAGACCCGCTGCAATATGCCGAGGTGTAATTACTTCGTAGGAAAGGTTAAATTCCTGAGCCCCGAAGGTGGATTTGCTGTTGTATTATTCAAATCAGTTCAGATGAGCTCAGAATTCCAGGGCCATACAGCTTCTGAGGAAGCTTGGATGAATGCGGGAAAAGCTGATCTTTAAGATTAAATCTAGGTCTTACCAATAAATAATCACTTCATCCTGTCTATGTTATAATTACACATATTTTGAAATTTCATTACGTCCCTAGACCTTCTGAAACAGTATAAATACAAGTGCTATAGATTCTGAAAAAATCCTTAAGAAAACTACCGGTATTCTTACTAAGATTTGCAATAAATCAGCCATCTATCAACCGCTGAGACGGATGAACACATACCCATTTTCATACTGGGTTGAAGGGTCGCGTAACAGTTACAGTTTACAGACGAAAAAACGAGGATTACCGTGCACTGCTTGAATAAAAAATTGAAAGAGATTGCAGGTAGGTGGACGATCGAAAAAGCCTACCAAGAACATCAGCGGCGAGCTCACGGAAGCGGATACGGCGACGGCCCTGGGATTCGCAGTGGTCGAGAACGCGAGACATGAGAAAGTAGGCGTACCGAGGAACAGCAGCGGCGACTGTGAGCGCTACGAAGCCAGGTGCCCAACCTCAGGCAGCCCTGGCGTACGGCAGTTTCTCAGCGTCGCCGTTGTGAGCCATCGAAATCAAAAGCTCTATCTTCCTGCAGCACCTCATAAATATGAAACTGAAACTTCAGTCAGGCCATGGAAGTGTCGTCTTGTATTTGCTCAAATTTCGAGAGTCTGCTGTTCTGCAGTTTGCTATCCGTAATATACTTGACCAGCGGCACTAAATAATATTCCGGTGAAATTTGCAAAATCCAACCAGTTTGCCATTGGTAATACTACTTAACAAGCGGCGCCAGGATTAGACTACGTACAGTGCAGGCATTTAACGCCAGCATAAACAAATATTACCACTGTTACATATTGCTCCAGGAAAACACGAGCTCATGCGAAGTCCGATGCCCAGGCGGCCAGGCCGAAGCCAGAAGCGTAAAGAAAGATTGCTTGAACACACGACATGGACCTGATTTTGCGATTCTAGACTGGATCCGCAGGCAGGGCCGCGCTGTTGTGTGTCTAGGAGCCGCTTTGCCTCCCTTTTTGTTAGCAGGCCTTGCTGTTACGGCCCAACTGCTTCTTGCATGACTGCTTTTTCTGGGATTCCATTCGTTCAATAGTTGTTGTTGGCAAAGCCTGTTCTTAAAGAACCCTGCGGCTCGGGTATTCTGGTTAAGAAAAGAATCCTGTTATCATTAGGTTGACATGTCTTGCATGAAAAAGAAGACCCTGCAAAATAAGAGACCATAGAAAAAGAAAAGCTTGAAGAGAAGGTTGAGGAACAAGTACATGTATATAAATTAGGCGGCTTCGGCCTGAAACACGATCGAGGAGCGAAGAATGAGTCCACCCATCTTATTATTAAGTACATGTACATGAATTGGGCCCTTTCAAAGGTCGGGCGAGGTGATTTGAAAAGATTTGGGTTACAGTGTACGAGCGCTGTGTATATCGAAAGCGTTGGAAATATATAGAAAGGCCTGAAAATATACAGTCAGGTATGGTTCCCAGCCTGTATTATGCGTTTTATTTTTTCACAACATGGTAAGAAAACAAGTTGTTTGTAGCATGTGGCTTATAGTCTCCAAGTATATAGGTAAGGCAGCAAGCAAGAAGATATGCATGAATGGTATCTTCTGTGTAGAGATAAAGTATGTTAATATTGGTTTGACTGTGTAGCGATAAAGTATGTTAATATTCGTGTGTATCTAAGGTCTGAGCTGCTGCCAGAGACTGCCGTGTGTGAAAAACAAGAATGATAGAAAATATGGATGAAAATAACTGCATTAAGATAAAAATATCTTAATTTTCATCTATATCTACGGTTTGACAAAATCTGAATGGCTATCGCTTGTGGAAAAAATTATCGCATTGACTTTGATAAAACTAAAATGGATACCGCTGCGATGTTATGTGATATTATTTCGAGTTTTTTTGACACACTAAAACGGATACTGTTGCATTTTTGGCAGGTTCGCCGAACGCCGTTACTCCACGCGGACGGAAAGTAGCATAAAGTAGGTCGATTCTGGATTTATAGGCGGGCCCTGCGGTCATTCGGCTGGGCCAGTAATAGCATACCTCAATGACCGGATTTTTACTTACATGTCTCCCGACTTTCTTGCAGACGGGACTCTTAGTATTAGAGGCGTTATGGGACCATTATGTATATATGATACATTTGTATGAAACTAATGAAAGTATTGCCATGGAAAGTGACATTAGGGCTGAATTTGAGCCTTGAACGTTGGAGGACGAACTTTAAGGTGGAGCATGTTTGACGCTCTCGGTCACATGGTTGTATCGCTCTCACTAAAATAAATTGCAAAGTGTATTGACGGAGACGATGTTTGGATGACTTATGCTAAGGAAACCTAAGAATAATAATAATTGATTTTTTACTAATTTTCTTCATTGTTTTCTCTTTTCTCATGTCATTTCTATTCTTGTTTCTCGCTCTCCCCACGAAGTCCCGTCCCGGCGCGGCACCACCGTCGTGGTGACTTTAATAAAGGGACTTGGGCTACTAATTCATCTAGATTTTTAGAGCAAATTTGGTATCATTGTAGTTTCTTGTCTACTTATGCATGATAGATGGATTGCATGGAAAAAGGCTTCTAACCTTTATGGTTTGAATAGAGAGAGAAAAAGTTTTTGAAAAATTAATTTTTAATGTTGAGAATTTATTTAAAGTTGACAGTAGTTTGCATCAAGCTTTTCTAGACATTTTTTGGAAGGATGGCAACTTGATTTTTCCTTTTGACTCCAAATTTGCATATGAGACTATTGCCAAAAATAATTTTATTTATAACAAATTCAATAAGGCTTTATAAATGTAGTTAGTTACCACCACGCTTTTGGATGAGGAAAATGGAAGATATTTGGAGAGTTTTAACCTTTCCAAAAAAAATTGTTTTTTTTTTTTTTGGTGTCTTATTCATCAAGGTCTTCCTATTAGCACTCATCCTCCACATATGGGAATTGTTTCTCCTCAATATCCTCTTTGCGAAAGTAAAGACTCATTTTCTTATGTTTTTATTTTTATTTTTATTTTTATTTTCTATTTTTTAGAAAGTCTTGTTGCATAACATGCTTGGAAATGGACATCCAAAATTTGTAACAACTTTCAACCAAATATCAACAATATCATTCTTAGTGTTCAACCTACTTGGTCTACTTCCTTTTTTTATATTTGAAAGTGTCTTCGACCACTTGTTCTCTATTCTATTTAGAAGCTTTAAATATGCAATTAGGTTTCAGCAACAAGAGCATAACTATGTCATTTCTTCAAAAGTTAAATATTTGATTCTCAAAGATGTTGCTTTTCAATTACAACTTCAAGCAAAAAAGCTTCCAATGAAAGCTAAACAATTAATTTGTTTCTTCGAGTATTGTTATTATCATTATTTGTTTTTGTTTTAGAAGGTTTAAGAATGTGAAGTTATCAACTTATGTTGGTCTTTTTTTATTTATTTTTTTCTTATTTAATGAGCGGCAAGGTACCCCTACGCCCAACCATACGAATCACAGGTGTTCACATGCGATCCAGTCGAATTCCGCTGACTATAATTACTAAGTACGCTAAAGCTAAACAATGCATGCGTGTTGTTCGTTCATTGTCTTCCCAATCCCACTTATGGAGTGCAATTGTATAGTTAAGTGTGACTAAGGCGCGTAAGATTTTTATTATTTTGTGTTTTATGCCATTACTTGCCTAGAACAAGAATAAAAGTAAGAGTGATTAGATGCTAAGTAAACTATGGTCTAATCTAGCCTAACACAAGTAACCGTTCCCACTTCCCGGACACATCCTAAACTTTGTGTAAACACTGCTGGGTTGTCAAACGCTAACCATTCTTGAGCTACCAAGTGTCACACGCATGTTCGAAGAGGTCATGCTTATGTATTTTAATGAGTTGCTTCATTAATCAAAATTAATTACTACATGAACAACATTAATGTAAATTGCATGAAATCATAATATATAAATGCATAAGAAAGAAAGTCTCAAGTGCTGCAAGGATGAGTCAAAGGGTTCGTCTTTATTGCCAACACAATGACGTGTTTAGGTACATCAATGCTTGAATAAAGATTCGTTCACATTTATACCTCCTCTTGCAGGCACTTGGAAAATATTCTAACTCTCAAATATACAAATTGTAAGAATTTCGCTACTTGACTGCCAAAAAACTACTCTCAATCGTGTGTCAGGTGCTATATTTATAGACCTGGGAGTAACCCTACGATATCACATCTTAGGCCACAATATCATTGATGAGTCATGAATTGTTGGCTACAATATCACACCCACGATATCGCGTATGCGATATTGCATACGAGATATCGCAGCATAGA
>MNCI01024659.1:148637-173182 GCA_015680685.1 Gnetum montanum
TGGTGGTCATGCAGCACCAGGATGTAGCAGGAGCCGCATAAGTGGTTGGAGATCACATTAAATAATCATTCAATGTACTTGTTGTGCCACTAGTAGATCTTACAGGAGCACGGGATGCTCAAACTCTGGCTGGTACCTTAATGATTCCTGTGGAACATGAGGATGTACTCAATCGATTGCTACAAATAGGACAAGTAATGACGTCCTTGTTTGACATCCCACAAGATATTACAGTAATACAATTAGACCTCATTTCCACTAAGGGAAATTTGGTCATGACAGAGATCAGGGCCAAGCATGTTGAAGCAAAAGTAAAAAGATTACAAGAAAGTCTCGTGACCCTGGAAGCAATGCAACGGGATCCTTCTTAATTCGTTCTTGTAGACCAGCTGGACACTTTCAAAATTGATCAACTCAATAAATTGTTGATAGAGAATAAAAGGGTGGTAGAAGAAAAAGATAAGGCTAATTGGGATGCCTCTATGGCACAAGCACAAACTTACACGCATGCCAAGGCACTCAAGGCCTTACAAGAGGAGAATAAATAACATGTTGCTGACAACCTTCGGTTGACCTCTATGGAGAAGCAAAAGAATGTTCTCAAGGAACATTTTTAGTAGTTGCGAGAACAACTAATCGGGGTCAACCAGGACATGAACTATTTAGCCAGGGAAAATCAAACCCTCTTAATGGAGGAGGTACGTGCCATCTGTCAAAATACGGCCATTGAAATAAGCGCATGGCAGAATGAGGCTAAAAGGCATGAGAAGCTAAAGGAGCATTTCTGGGACCAAGTGGGGTTGTATAAACAAATCATTGAAAAGGAGATCCATATGGCCAAGGCCCACATCAACACTCTCAGTGCTCATCACACTGACTAGTGGGCCATATTGGACACATACGTGTTTGTTCACCAGGGGGAAGTTAAGAGCTGGGACCTACAGATCCAGGACCTTACAGAGTACATGGAGTTAGCAAACCTATGGTATGCCAACCTTGCCATGTTAACAACAAGGTGCTCGAGAACAGATCTTGAGCAACAGGTAGCCACCACCTACACCAAATATGAAACAGAATTTGCAGAACACAAGAAAAAATTGCAAAAATTGGAGGTTACAAATTCTGAACTCAAGGTGGTTAAAGCAAGCTACTAGGGGTAGAAAGGTATCACAACAAACTTGGCTTGATGGCTCACAAATTTTTAAGAATATAGAGATAAAGCTAGAGCCTACAAGGAGAAACGACAGGTGTTTGCGGCTTTGTATGTCAAAGCAAATAAAATGTTTTTGTAACTACCGTGCCCATGGAAGGTGTTGACTCCATCAAACATCAGAATATTAGCATGGACGGCACAGGATCCCCAAACTGAAGAGGAGAAAATCTAGGCCATACTTCAACGCCATCAAATCCCAAGACCTAGAGCACGAGACAAGGGAAAGGCACCCATGGAGGAGCCACCGCCACCATGAACTACATGAGTTTCACCCAATTTTGTAGTTATAGGATTTTCTTTTGCATTCTTCGTGTTGTGTCTCAATTTTGTTCTAATTCCACACTGCGACATGAATCCATTCTAGTCAATCAATAATCCCATACCTATCCACTATGTAATCAATGGAGCTTGTTCTCACTTTAACTTGAGGACAAGTTTTCATTCAGTCATGGGGGTATGATGAGTCGTGAATTGTTGGCTGCAATATCGCACCCACGATATCACGTACATGATATTGCAGCCTAGACGTGATATCAGATACGCGATATTGCAGCCTGTCTCCTCATCTATAAATAAGAGGTAGGAGAATTTGGTTTAGAATCTACTTTTAGTATTAAGGTAGGGACTTTTTGTCAATTTTTCCTCTCAACCCTTTCTCCTAGTGCATGTCCGCAGTGTGATGATTGTAATTGTACGACATCCTTATTCAAGTGTGACGTACTTGGACATGTACATGACTGACAATAAAGATCGAGATTACCTCATCATTGCAGCATTCACTTAGCTTAATTATTTAATTATTATTGTTATTTATTGCTTTCTTAGTTAATATCTCTCTACCCTTATCTCCTAGTAACGCAGAATGAGTATGACTTAATCATGAACATTTAAGTGTGACTACTCAGTAACCTAGTAGCATACCTAGGCCATGTGCTTGGTAATCCTAGTGGCAGTCATGCACAAGGTACAAGATGTGTACAAGTGATTAAGGAATGGATGCTCATCACACTTAGGCTAGTTTAGATTCTCTCTCACCCTCTCTTTCCTAGCTTAGTTGATATTATTTCCCATCATACCTAAGAGTAGCATTAGTGTAGGAACGCATCATACACCTCACTCTAGACTAAACCATACGTGATAAAGCTAATACTCGTCCAGGTGGGAAGACAGCAAACTGGGATCTACAAGTAACTATCTAGATACCACAACTAGTTCATCTGTGGAGTTCCACCGGATCGTGCGTGAAGCACTCACATTCATATGGTTGAGTGTAGGGGTACCTTGCCACTCATCAATCATGTACCCGATATCATATACCAAATATGGAAACCACTTCAATATCGAAGTGTATGAAAAACATGATTTATCATACCCCCACAACTAAATGAAAACTTTTCCTTGAGTATAGAAGAAGAGGAATAAGTCCTTTACAAAATAGATCAGGGGATGTGGACTATTCGACTAACATGCAGAGTCACACAAAGAAAATAGACAAATACAAAAGTGCTCGATTATACAACATTACAATTGTATACAAAATTGGTTGTTCATGACAATAGGAAAGAACACCCATGGATCCAAAGGACATCCAACCCGTCTTAGAAACAGAAGAGTGAGGGAGAGGTAGAAGAGATTCAATAATCATGAACAATCTCTTGCGAGTGATATGGTTGCATCCTCCTTGGTGAAGACAGTCCTACTTCTAATCCATACTTCCCATTGCAATCACAACAAAACCAAAGATTAGTATATATAGTGGAATAGATAATGGCTAAATACCTTATCTCGTCGATGATTTTATCTAGCCAAATTATGATTGTGATAGATTGCTTGTTTGATATTGTTAGTGGAAAGATTGACGAATGGGTTAAGTAAGAGAAGCGATCCATAAAATTCATAAAAAGCTTAACACAAGGAATACTAGAAAGAGGGTATTCACAACAATAAAAAGGAGTTTATTACAAATAGTTGTGAGGGTGTGTACAATTGGATATCACTGATGGGGTAAATAAAAAGAATTTAATTGTAAAAATGTCTAAGGGTAAAGAACTTAACTTAACCAAACCAAAAGATATGCAAGTGGGTCCTCCCCAAAGCAAGCACAGGCCTTTTATGCCCTTGCATAACTTCAAACCAAGGAATCCGTGGGCTTCATGGATGATTAATGATTACGAAAAGTTAAGTACAAAAACCCAAAAGTAACTGACTAAGAAACTTAACACATGAAACCAAAACATTGAATCAAAACATGAAATTAGCAATGAGGTGAGGCATGAAAAGCATATATGAATGAGAGAGAGAATGGAATGGAGTTCCTAATTATGGTCACATGAAGTCCCTTGTGGAGTTTGTGATTAAATGACTTGGTAGGATCCATCCTCAGTCCAGACCAAAATCAACCACTTTCAGTGACTTCGCATTAATATTCTAAAGCTAGTCCATCCCCTTAGACACAAGAATGCTCATACAAAACAACCATCATTCCAAATTGGAGAGAAAGTAGGAAGTGAGAAAGGACCTTAGTTAGAGGAGACAAGATAAGTCTCATAACTAGTGCTTGTTGCCCTTTTATTTGGTCTAAGGTGTGTGCTTTGAATTTCCTTTTTTTTTTGAATGGAAACCACACCATGCAAAGACCCATGCATTTTTCACATTTATTTCATCCAAGGGTGTTCTTTGAATCCACATCTCTCTCTCTCTCTCTCTGAGAACTTATTTGACTTCCTATTGTAAAATGACGCAGAACAGTGAGAAGCTCATGAGAACACTCTTGCACACAGGAAAACAAAAAAGCATGAAGAACACTGCATCCCTTTGAAGCCACACCCTATCCAAACCTTTGATTCCTTCCCAATTATGGAAACTACACAAGTTACCAATTTATTAAAGTTGCATTAATAGAGAAGGAACTGCATGTTTCCAAAACAAGGAAAACCATAGAGTATGTGAATGGGTGGATGATGTGGACTCACTACCTGTTACATGAAAAGAAACCATGTCCTAGTCATCAATAACAACATTCAAAGTTAGAAACCAGACATTAACAATCAAATTACAAATGAAACATACCACCATCGACTAGCACATTACTATTGTACCTAACACCTTATTAGCAAGAAGAGTAGAGAAACGCATCAAACACAAGAAGATATATAAAAGAAAGTAAAATATGATGCAATTAATATCAAATATATTAATGATGATGTAAAACAAAAACTTAGAAAAGATCAATAACCTAAAAAAACACAAATATGTAAAACAAAGATGTAAAATAAAGAATATAAAAACAAAAATTTGTAAAACCAAAAATGTGTAAAAAAAATAGTCAAAAGACTAGGGAGCCATGAAAAATGTTAGTATGGATGGCCATCTCCCCCATGAGTAAGTTGGAAGGGGAGAATTCGAAATATTGAGTGTGGTTGTCCATCTGGTGAGGTGTTTGTTGAGTTGGTTGATTTGGGGTTATAAAAAGGTTTTATTTGTTGGATGTTAACTAGTTGTTTCTTGTCTATGCTATTAGGTTTGTAGATGATCATGGCCCTAGATGGAAAAGTCTCATCAATAATGTAAGGTCCTTCCCACAATTTTTGAAATTTGGTTCATTAGGATACATGTGCAGGATTCCAATGGAGAAACTTATTTCCTGGTTGAAACTTGACTTTTCTTATTTTGAGCTCATGACATTTCTTGTTAAATGCCTTATGCGTTTCATTGAATGATAGAGCCATTAACTAATTTTCTTCTAGTAAGTTTAGATTCATTAATCATTATTTCTATGCTAAACTTAGATTTAGGTCAAGATCACAAGCTGTAGAGAGTGTACGGAGTTTGGATTGGATGGGCAATGTTGGTAGTTTTCCATACATAAGCTCATAGGGTGAATAACCTATGGGAAGCTTCCATGTGGAGCAATAGGCCCAAAGGGCACCATTTAATTCAATGCTCTAATCCCTTCAGTATTTGCTAATGGTACACATTATAATTTTTATAATCTCTCGATTAGTAACCTCACCATGACCATTGGCTTGGGGGTGATATGGTGACATGAGTTTATGCTCAACCCCCACGCACTACATCAATTTCTAGAAAGTGGCACCTATAAAATGAGTCCCATTATCAGAAATTAATGCACAAGGCACACCAAACCTATTTATAATGTTTTGGTGTATAAACCGAGCAACAATTGTGGATGTATAGTTGGTGATGACTACTACTTCTGCCCACTTGGTGCAATAGTCAACGGTGACTATTATATATGCCTTTCCATTTGATAAAGGTGTGATGGGATCCATAAAGTTAATGTAGCAAATATCGAATGGCTTAGGAGCTTGAATCCATTGTTTTGGTCTCTCCATGCAAGCTATCATTCCACCATATCTCTGGCAATGATGACAAGCACAGACAAATTGGTGTGCATCCCTGAAGATTTTTGACTAATAATACCCTGCCATGAGGATTTTTATGGTCATGCATCTTCTAACATAATGGCCCCCACAAGGACCTTCATGAACATCCTAGAGAATGTGTAGTTGATTCGTATCAGGAACACACCAATGCACCAGGCCATCAGGACATACTTTGTAAAGATTTCCGTTAATTTCCATGAAATGCTTGACCTAGTAAAGAAACTGTTGTTTCTTTCTAGTGTCCAACCCTTGCGGCAGTTCTTGCTTGAGTAGATAAGTAAGGATGATGTTATACCACTTTGATTCATTGGGCATTTGTGCATTAATAGCCCTTACAAGGAGAGATTCATTAGGGAATTGATCAAATAAGGAGCTCTCTTTTTTCTTGTCATCCCATCTTAGTCATGATAAGTGATTCGTGACCATATTTTTCACACCTTTTTGATCTACCATTATAAGGTTGAACTCTTGCAAAATCACAAGCCCCTATTCGACACAAAGGCTCACTGTTGGTTTATTCATTAGAAATCAGATGGTGCTATGATCTATGTCCACAAACACTTTTTAGCCAAGCACATAGTGTCTAAACTTCTCTAAGGTGAACACCACTTCCATCAATTCCTTTTCTGTGGTGGTGTAGTTTAGCTGTACACTTGCAATGCTCTAGCTTGTGTAGTGAATATAACATGGATGTTATTGATCATCTGTCTATGTAAGCACTACCTCCAAAGCATAATTCGATGCATTGGTCATCACATGAAATGGTCTAGACCAATTAGGTTCTTGTAGAATGGGGGTTTCAACAAGCTTTTGTTTCAATTGTTAAAATGTTGTTTCACATGCAAGGGTTCGGAAAAATGATGCATCCTTCTTTGTCAATTCTACCAACGGCTTGGTGATTTTTGGAAAAATTCTTGATGAAGCACCGATAGTATCTAGTATGACCAAGGAATGATCATACTTCTTTAACTATTTCAGGTTGCTAGGTTATTCCTTGAATGGCCCTTATTTTTTCAAGGTCTACCTCAATTCTTGCTTTTGAAATACAATGCCCCAAGACTATGCCTTCCTAGCCGATAAGATGGCTCTTTTGCTAATTGAGTTGGAGGTTTGTTTTGACACATCTCTTCAACACCTACTCAAGTGATGGTCCAGGGCTTACTTGAATGTAGCTCTATAGGTAGAAAAATGAAGGTAGAAAAATGATCCATGAAGACTTTTACCCTGCTACCGATTTGTTGTTGGAAAATGCTGAGAACTAATTGTTGAAATGTGGTTGGGGCATTACATAGACCAAATGACATCTAATGATAAGCAAAAGTCCCCCAAGGACTTGTGAAAGTTGTCTTTGCTTGGTCCTCTAGTGCAATCTAGATTTGGTTATAGCCATTATAACCATCTGGAAAGCTATAATAGCTATGCCCAGAAATGGTGTCCAGAACTTCGTTGACAAAAGGTAACAAAAAATGATCCTTGAAAGTTGCCATGTTGAGCAACCAGAAATTAATGCATACTCGCCATTTGCTTCTTTTCTTGGGTACGATCATGAGTAGACTGATCCACTCACTATTTGTGATAGGGTAGATGAATCCCGCTTTGAGGAGTTATTTAATCTCCTCTTTGACAATCTACTTTAACTTGGGATTCAAACACTACTACGGTTGTCATTTTGGCTTAACAGTGGGGTTAGTGTATATTCGGTGTTGGCATATTCTTGGATTTATCCGAGTGAGTTTGGAATATGACCAAGAAAAGGCTGCTGACCATTTTTCCATAACCTTTATCAACGTTTTCTTTTATTCTTAGTAAACTTGGCATTAATAATAACTGGCCTTCCATTTTTCAAGAATACTTACTCCATTATAGCTGGTAGTGGCTTCAATTCAAGGGTCTCTTGTTTAAAATTATTAGTAACTTCCAGCTCTCCCCAATTGATATCATTATTTGCTCCTTTAGAGAGATGGTGATGAACTTGCTTGAGTTCATCCATACTTACAACATATTCGTACGTTAGGCCTTCAGTAGCTTCCATGTATAATGTACTGCTACTAGAATCAGCTGTCAGCCACTGGGTGCCTTCTTGTTTTGTGGTTGTTGCATACAAACATCTTTGGATCTTAGCTTCTAGTGCACACTGCTTGCATGCAGAGATAGATGTTTGCTTTACTAAACATAACTTTTGCACATAATGGCACCCTAAATCCTTGTACACGATACATGGAACCGTCTTCTTCTCGATCTTTCCAAATTCATTTTCTTTTGATATCTCCAAGAAAAGATCTCTAATGCCCATTTTGGCATCACCAGTACTTAACCACGCCCTTTCCATAATAATTAGAAATTCCCCCTTGTAGTTCTCCACTTTGATTACTAGAAAATCAGTGGGATATGACCACCCACAAATAGTGATGATGATGTCATCTACTAGTCCCAATGGAATAGTGATGGACTGGTCTTCCAATTCCAATCGAATGTTGCTCTTCTTCAAGGGAGGAAGATTCTATATTGTATGCATCTCATGTAAGATCAAATTAACATTGGAACTAGAGTCAAGAAGATCTTGACAAGGCTCATTCCCAACAATTTGCAAATATACTAGGGGACTCTTGGGATTAGTTAACTTATTGGTCAGGTTACTAGCTCAAATCCAATCAAATACAACATGGGTCAGCATTACAATATAAATTCAAGAAGGATTTCGGTTTAAAGGGGACTTAGATAAAGATGAAATAGAAGAAGATGGAGGAGTAGGATTACCAACCATTGATGTGTCTGAGGGCTTTAGTGGACTACAAGGTCAAAAGAAGGGTCTTTTCTTTGTTTGTAATTTTGACTCGCTTGATGGGTTAACCAATTGTAGATTAATTGCCCCTGTAGCATTCCTTTGGTATGTTTGGGAAAGTAATTCACCTTGCATGGATAGAGCAGGTGGTAGTTGTGCATAAGATGGAGGAGTAGGTGTAGGGACAAGAGGTGCATGAGGATAGTAGATGGCATCCCTCCTTGGATAGGGTGATTGGTATACTTTAGGAGGGTAGTGGTGTGGTTGGTAAGTGGCAACATGACCAGAAGAATCCCATGGAGATGAAGGTTGCTAAACATAGTAACCATAGGGATCTAGTTGCTAGCAAGGGTATTGCTATCTAGGAGGTGGCAACGCCCATAATTATGGTTGCTACCACTGCTGGTATAATTCGTAGAGTTGCGATAGAGTTCCACTTGGATAGTATTACTGTGGTTAGTGGAACTATTAAAGATTGCCTTGTGGATAAGGTAATCTTTTGGGTGTTTTCCTTTGTGCAAGTCATGGATGTTCATCCATTAGGATCATACTAGCAATGTGACACAACTAGACAACATCCCTTTGGGTGTGTTGTAGATTCCTACAAGTGTGACACAACTGGACAACATCCCTTAAGATGTTCATACTAGTAGACGTTACACCTACCATCATCATCTGAGTCACTTATTTGCAACCATATCTATCATAGCCATTTTACCCTTACCCTTAGATATGGCACATTCAGCTTCTTTACATCTCCAGCACTCCCACTCACCACTTTGCTTCTTAGACTCTTTAGCAATTTTTAAGATAGCTTAAAACCTATTGTTCATGGAGTTCCATAATTGATCAACCTTAACCATGATTTCTGATTGCAATTTCTAGAGTGGCAAGGTTTTCTAATTAACCACCTCACCTATGGTGAATTCATCCTCACTATCACAAAATTGAACCCCCCCCCCCCCCCCCTCTTTTGAATAAAAGGATCCATGTTGTATTCTTCTACACTTTCGCATTTTCCCAGTTCTCCCTCCTCCTTGGTTACCTCCTCAATTAATTTTTAAATTCAACAGTTGCTTAACTTTGTTAATCTCCATTGGGCATAGATGCCAAGGGTTTTGCTAGTTTCAGGCCATAACCTATCTATGATATGGCAAAGCTAATCAACTTGAGAGTATCCATGGCTAGGACACCTATGCAATAGAGAGTAGTATTGGCCAATAGCAGCATCCAAGGGCTCATGTTTACCTTGTTTCCACCTTTGAATTTGTTTCCTTAGATTGGATACTCAGGAGTATGTTTGATACTTATCATTGAACAATTCCAACATCGTACTTCATCTTTTGATTGAGTCTAGTTCCAAGGATCAATACCAATTTTCTTTTTCCTTTATGAGTTTCCTAGGAAATAATTTTAGCTTTTGCTATTCATTTTCAAAAATTTTCAAGGCACATGTATCTTGGAAGGCCTTGAGATGATTTTGCAGATTAGCATCGTATCCTTCCTCAAACCGAGGGATGTTGTTCATGTCTAGCCTCTTTCTTTTGTTGTCCTTCACATGCCTTGTTGGAATCCTCATAGCTTTTGCAATATTCAATATGCCACAAATGGCAAGTAGAGGATCATCAAGGCCATGATGATGGTGCCTATGATGTTCTCTACTAGCCCATCTTTCCTGATGATGGGCCTCTTTAGATTGCCCACACCTTCAGCCATGATTGTCTCAATGGTTCCTTTTGTTGTTCTAGTCCTATCAGTCACCTCCATCATGGTTATTCCTTATGTGGCCACAATCTAAGCTAGATGAAGAAGAAGAAGAAGAAAATGAAGGGGAAGAAGAAGGAGAACTTGCTCCATGTTGATTCCTATCATCCCTTACTTCAATGTTCATGATCATGATTGTGATCGTGATCTCTTTCATCCCCCTTAAAGAGTGGTGAGGTACCCCTACACTCAACCACATGAATACAAGTGTTTCACACATGATTCAATCGAACTCCATAGATGGGCTAGTTGTGGTATCTGGATAGTTACTCATTGATCGTAGTTCACTATCTTCCCACCTGAACTCGTATTTCCTTTGTCACATATGGTTTAGTTCAGAGTGAGGTGTATGATATGTTCCTAAACTAATGCTACTCCTAGAGGCGATGGAAAATAATCTTAACTAAGCTAGGAGGAAAAAGGGAGAGAGAGAGCTAGACTAAGAGGAGATAAGGAGAGAGAGTCTAAACTAGCCTAAGTACAATGAGCATCTGTTCCTTAATCATCCATACACATCTTAGGTCTCATGCACAAGTACCATTAGGATTACCAAGCACATGACCCAAGTACACTACTGGGATACCAAGTAGTCACATATAGATGCTCGTGATTAAGTCATACTCATTCCGCGTTTGATAATAATTAAGTAATCAAACTAAGTGAATGTTGTAGTGATGAAGTAATCTCGATCTTTATTTCCATTCATGTGCGTGTCCAAGTATGTCACACTCGAATAAGGATGCCATACAATTACAATCATCACACTGCAAGCATGCACTGTGAGAAAGGGTTGATAAGAACTAAAAAATGAAGTAACTTCTATCTACTGACTAAAAAACTAACTATTTCCAAACTGACTCCTCTCATGTGCCTACCTATGTACTTATAGGCTCACACAGGAGTCATGATATCATATATCTGATATCGTTATTTGGGCTACGATATTGTGTACCCAATATTGTGGATCCGATATCGGGGGTCTAATATCGCAGCCTGATAAATCACAATTCATCATAACCCCACAACTGAATGAAAACTCATCCTCAAGTCAAAATGAGAACAAGCCCCATTAATTACACAGTGGATAGGTATGGGATTATTGAGTGATGGGGAATTTATTCATGTCATAGTGGAGAACTCAATAGAACAAAATTGGGACATAATACAAAAAATGCAAAATCAAAAAATTACAAAATTTTGTGGAACTCATGTGGTTCCAAGTGGCAGTGGCTCCTCCATGGGTTGCTTCCCCTTGTATTGTGCTCCAGGTTTAGAATTTGATGACATTGAAGCAGTGCCTGGAGCTTTTCCTCTTTCTTTTGGGGATCCTGTGCCATCCATGCTGATGCTCCAATGTTTGATGGAGTCGGCACCTCCCATGGGCATGGTAGTTTTGAAAACATTTTGTTTGCCTTGACTTACCAGGCTACAAACAACCATCATTCCTCCTCATAGGCTCTGGCTTTGTCCCTGTACTTCTAAAAATTTGTAAGTCATTGAGCCAAGTCCACTACGACATCTTTTTATCCTTGGTAGCTTGCTTTAACCACATCTAGTTTAGAATTTGTGAGTTCTAGCTTTTGCAATGTTTTCTTGTGCTCTGCACATTTTGCTTCTTCTTTGGCATAGGTGGTAGCTACCTGCACCTTGATCTCTATCCTCAGGTGCCCTGCTATCAACATGGCTAGATTGGCATACCATAGGTTTGCCAATTCTATGTACTCTATGAGGTCTTGAATCTACAGGTCCTATCTTTTAAGTTCTGCCTGATTAGCAAATGCATATGTGTCCAATATGGCCCACCAATCAGTGTGCTGAGCACTGAAAGCATTGATGTGGGCTTTGGCCATATGGATCTCCTTCTCTATGACTTGCTTGTACATTCCCACCTGGTCTCGAAAATGCTCCTTTAACTTTTCATGCCACTTGGCCTCATTTTTCCATGTTCTTAATTCAATGGCCATCTTCTGATGGATTTCGCATACCTCCTCCATTGAGAGGGTTCGATTTTCTCTGGTTAAACGGTTCATATCTTGATTGATCCTGATCAATTGTTCTCGTAGCTATTGAAAGTTTTCTTTGAGAACATTTTTCTATTTCTCCACAGTGGTCAACCAAAGATTTTTAACAACAAGCTGTTTATTCTCCTCTTGTAAGGCTCTGAGTGCCTTTGTGTGCACATAGGTTTATGCTTATGCCTTGGAGGCATCCCAATTGGCCTTTTCTTTCTTCTCCGTTACTCTTTTATTATCCACCAAAAATTTATTGAGTTACTCAGTCCTGAAGGTGTCTAGTTGATTCGAGGAAACGCATTGAGAGGGGTCCTACTGTGTAGCTTACATGGTTATGAGCCTCTCTTGGAGTTTTGCTAACTCTACTTTTGCATGCTCAGCCCTGATATTTACCATGACCAACTTTCCCTTGGTAGAGATGAGGTCTGATTGTGCTGCCATGACATCTCGTGGGATGTTGAACAAGGACATCATTACTTGTCCTATTTGCAACAACCGGTCAAGCACATCCCCATGCTCCATAGGAGTCTTCGAGGGACCGACCAATGTTTGAGCATCACGTCCTCCTGTGAAGTCTACCAGTGGCACAATAGGGATGTTGAAGGATTCTTTGATGTGGTCTATGACCACTTCTGTAACTCTTGCTACATCCTGGTGTTGCATAACCACCATTGTGGCGCTTTCACCAGTCTCAAGTTGCACCTAAAAGGATGCAGTATTCCCTAAAATCTGTTGTGATCAATTAGTCTTCCCTCCTCTTGTTTGAATGGACACCTTCCACCATGCACGATCTATAGAGACAATAGGCTAAACGGTAGTTTCAATGACGTGGAAGAGATTAGCATCATCATGACTCCCCTAACTAACTGTCCTCGCGATGGCCCTGAGGTGACTCATCAACGATCGATAATCCTGTGGTGGTGGCGGTAGTTGATCTTGTTGGCTCATTCTAGGCCCTACTTCTTATTGTCTACTAGGCCCTACGCTTGGAAGTTGGCTAGGCCTTGTAGTTTGAGTTGTAGTGGGCCCCACCATCTGTTCTTGCTCTTGCTGTAGCTCTGACTCCAGTGTCTCACCAACAACTTTTCTTGGAGCTAGTGGCTTCAATAGTTCAGCAAATGAACCATTTTGGGATCTTCTAGGGATGTCATTGGTGTACCCTAGAATTCTAGCACGCTTGCACAACTTCCTAATGAGACAAGGGAAGGGCAACACGAACTTCCCTGTCTTGCGTTCTTCAAACTGCCTTAAGATTTCCATGAGATATAGATGGGGCAAGTTAGCATTAACCTTTCCCCTCAATATCACACTTCCTCTTGCTGCATATGTTGAAATCCTATTTAATCCTTTTGTGGGAAACATGTGATAAGTACCAATCTTGAAGTAGATTCTCTCTTCCAACATCAATTCTCCATATATCTTATCTTCCTTACCGTATGTCATGTCCAACCAATCCTTTTGCTCATCAGCATCAGAGTGAGTGGATAGGTAAGCAACCTTTGGTCCTATATTCAAAAGGTTTAACACTTCCAAAATGGCCTTGGTGGAAAAATCAACATACACACCACCAATGGCAACTGTGGTGCCTTCTTCCTTATTGTGCCAAAAATGGTACATTTCTCCCAAGTACCAGGCATCACTTTCGGAGAGGATAGGCCATAATGGGAACCCTTTGAGCTGGTCCTTAATGGCCTCAAAAGTGAATTCTGTGAAGGGTTTGAAGTTCAATTCCACGATCATTGCAGCTGATGTGGATCATTCACAGATGGCCTAAACACACTCTGGGAACAACATGAGGTGTTGTACTTGTTCAGGCGCTGCAGCAACTCCACCTTCTGCCTGTCCTGATTGTATAGTAGCAGGAGTCTCTTGATAGATACTGAAGGATTGCACCTCCTGCTCTGTATGTTGTTTGGCATATGCCTATCCTCTACCTCTCCTGGGTCACTTAGATGCACCTTGAGAGGGACCTTTTTATTGTCCATACTTTGGGACCATCTGCAATCACATGGGGCCAATCATTAGTAAGGTTGCTTACCAAAGTTAAGTTATACCTTACTCCTTGCCTTAATGAATTTTTTTTTATCACACGTGATTTAAAATTAGAAATTTTTATGGAAATATCCCCAAAAAGTTTTAAGATTTGGCCCACTTTGCTTAGGTGGCTTCAAAGTTTTAATTTCTTGGTATAGATGAGGAGATGAAATTATTTTTGGCACATGCTTATTAGTTTTATACTTAATTACCCTTGATAGTGTCCTTTAGGTGATGATGAATTTCAAAAAATTTATATGCAATTCAGCATGTACCCCTCTCCCACGACTAAGCTGAACACTCCAGGTTCAAGCAGGTTTAAATGAAATGAAAATCAAAGCACTAATAAGCGAGTTATGGCTATTGGAACAAGAGATGTGCAATCGAAAGTCGTAGAAGAAAATTTGAAAAACTCCCCCACATCAACAGTTGCAAATGATGTTGATGTTCGTGGGGGGGTTCATATATATAGTTTTTTGAGGATGCGATATTGCATACCTGATAGCGGGACCTGATATCGTGGCCAACCCGATATTGGGGACCCGATATCTCAACCTTTCAAGCATAGGGTACTTAGAAAAATTTATAAATTTTTGAAAATCCAAGGTATAAACTGAAGACTTAAGGTCAATGTAAAGGGTCCAGGATAATATAAACTAGTCCTAAAGGCACAAAAAGTATAATGGTATGAAATTTGACAATGAAAGTCATGAAGAGTATGAGGAGAAAAGGACATGTGTTAGCTCATAGGAACATTTGATTGGGCAGGATGATAAGGGAAAGAAGAATGTTGGTAATACTTGGAGGGTATAAGATGATGTGCAGGAGATGTGTTACAAGTGCAAATTGCAAGGGTTACACAAGTGGATCCTCCAAAAGCAGGTTCCAACCTATAATGCCCTTGTGTAACCACACCTTAAAATGTCTGTAGGTACTAGAAGGGTTAAATGTAATCTACACCAATTTCACAAAACACACATGTAGATATCACTGTGATGAGATATGAATCCCATGCTACCCAAGTCACGAGTCATAATTACACAAATAGTGAGGTGAGGCGAATCATAGAAGGGATTGCAGAGATTGGGACATGAAGTAACTAACCCAAGGCACAATGAATTCTATGTGTAAGGCATGATTAGTGTGTCATTAGCCCATCATTCCAAAATCAGGACCATGTCCATGCCTCTGATTAGTGACATCACATTGCTTCATCCAATGATGGACAACCATAAGAGCACCATGACATCAAGGCATACAATCAATTGGTGTTTTGTTCAAGGGAGGAGTGATTTTGCTTTGTGGCATTCATTTTTTTGATGAAGTATTTTTTAATCTAGAGAAGCCACCTACCTTTAGACATGGGTGCATGTCTTTCCAGTGGGACCCCCTAAAATAGCATTATTTTTTTCTGGTTGAGTGCTTTTTGATCACCCTTACTCCCATTTTTCGTTAGATCTACAAGGATCTTAGTATAACCAAACTACATGATAACTCCTACAGATGTCACCAAAGAGAATCCATAGGTCCCCTTGATGTCACACCCTAACCATTCCCTCTTGGTCCATCCTTCTTCATTCTGGGCATAATAACACAAAATTACTTTAAGTTGTAATGATTAGGAATATCATTGTACCCAGGGCAAAACTTCTTAGTAATAGAATGGGTGGATGGATGTTGTAGGCTCACTGTTTAAGCAATTAGTCACCCAAGACTTGATAACATGGAACAACACCTCAACCAATAAGTTACATGAGTGTTTTATTCGTAGATGAGATTACTTATAAAAAGACAAAAAGAAAAAATAATAAATTGAAAAATGAAAAATAGAAAAACAAAAATTTCAAAATTAAAGAAAATGAAAAATATTTATTAATCTTGCTTGTTATTAGAATGGGGGGTATCCCCCATAACTAAATAGTTGAGCATGGCTAGGATTAATAAATGAAGAATTGGAATCCTTACATGTTGAAAATATTAGGACTCGGTCATACTTACTCCATTGGGGTTCACACACTTGATTAGAATAGGCATAGTGGGAAAATTTATAAGATGTAGTCAGTTGATGAGTGGTTGACCCACTATGACACCCGTGACCGTAAGATGGTAGGTAAGGATCAGTATGTCTCCCTACGTGGCAATATTCATTGGGCCGTATGGTTGTTGGAGTATTGATTGGTGGCCCTGAGAAAGTAACACGAGGTGTTGGATTTGAAGAGGAAGATGCACCACAGTGTTGAACTTGTGCTGAGTTGGAGGATGCAATGGTTTTGGAACAGAGGTGTCCCTTCCTACAGTCATGTCTAAAGAAGGGACACCTTCGATGTTGTAGAGGGTTTCCACTGCTATTGACAGTAGTAGTGCAAGTGACGTTCATGGGTTGATGCTGTGGTGAAAATCCTTCTGGAATACTTGGTGGCGATGTAGAAGGAGGTGAAGGATGTGAATGTTGAAATTGAGGAGAAGTATAATGTACATGAGGTGGTGGTCTTGTTGGATAGAATCTGGGTTGATAGTATTGAGGAGAATAATAATAATGTGATGAGATAGAGGATGTTGACCTAGTTAGGAAAACATGATGTTGAACTTGATAAGCACTTAGGTTCGGATGGTATAAAGGGTGTAACCTATTTGAGGGTGGCTTCCCCCACGACTAGGATTTTTGCCACTGTGATTGAACAAAGTATCTCTGTATGAACTCTAGATGTAACACTCTTCCCCAATGCTCCTGTAAATGTGACAAGATTGGACATTGGCCCTTGGGGTGATCGTACAAGAAAATGTTGCATTGATACATATGATTGGTAGTCAAGCTCTTATTTTTTTTAATCCTTCTTTCCGATTTTCTATGGGTATTTTGTAGTGCTTCCTGGTTCATCATGACTCTACCTCCAATAATGTTGGCATATTCCCCACATTTTTCATGTATCTACTCTGTCATCTTATTGATCTTTGCCTCAATTTCATCCAATGATTATAGTGTTGGCAAAGATGGTTCCACCTCCTTGAGGTGAGTTGATTTCTCCTCTTTCAGATTATGGACCTTTATTAATGTGAGATTTTGGTCCCATTGAGATTTTTCAACATTCTCCCATCTAGCCATTTCTCCTTCTTCTTTTTCTACCTGCTTGATAAGCTCTTTAAATTGATGGGTTCGTAGCTCATATAGTTGACCCCGGGCATACATCCCTAGGGTTTTCCTTGTTTCATTACGAATCCCATCTATGATATGATACATTAGCTTTTCCTCAGAGAACCCATGGCTTGGAAAGTTGTTCAATAGTGCATAATATCTTTCTAAGGCCATGTCCAAGGGTTCATGTTGTGCTTTTTTCCACTCTTGGATTTGTCTTCTCAAGGCTAACACTCTCGCATAGGTTTGATATCTTTCATTAAATAGTTCTACCATTTTCGACCAACATCAAATTGATTTTGGTTTTAACGACTTATACCATACTTTTGCTTGGCCAATGAGTATCATAAGAAAGAGCTTAAGTTTTTTCCATCTATTATTAATGTTATTCCATACACAAGCATCATGGAAGGCTTGTAGATGATGTTGTGGATCTAAATCATAGCCTCTTGAAAACTTAGGAAAGTTGTTTAAGTCAAGCTTGGGTAGAAAGCTTTCCTTACGATGCCTGCAGGATATTTGAACAGCCTCTTGTATTTCTATTAGGCTTGTAGTGGCCAGTAGGGGTTCATCGTCACTGGGTAGGTTATGCATTCGTGAGTTGGGATGATGTTGTCTTCGTTTATGTTCATAGGAAACCCCTACATCAAATTGGGTACTCCAAACTTTATCTTCTTCATCATATAATTCATTAGTTCTTCAATGAATTACCTTACTAGTTGTTGCATTATCATAGTCTTGTGAGAGAGACATGGTTGTGAATTTGTGTATGATTTAATTGCAATTATTATTATTATTATTATGAAAGATATATCGTTAATACTTTGTTACAACGATCTTGTATGATGTAACTAATCTAAATAACTAACACCATCCCCAGCAATGGTGCCAATGATGAGTGGCGAGGTACCCCTATACTCAACCATATGAATTCGAGCATTTCCTGCATGATCCGATCAAACTCTGTAGATGGGCTAGTTGTGGTATCTGGATAGTTACTCATTGATTGCAGTTCATTGTCTTCCCACCTAGACTAGTATTTGCTTTGTCACATATGGTTTAGTCTAGAGTGAGGTGTATGATGTGTTCCTAAACTAATGCTACTCCTGGAGGTGATGGAAAATAATCTTAACTAAGCTAGGAGGGAAAAGGGAGAGAGAGAGAGAGTTAGACTAAGAGGAGATAGGGAGAGAGAGTCTAAACTAGCCTAAGTGCAATGAGCATCCATTCCTTAATCATCCATACACATCTTAGGCATCCTGCATGACTACCACTGGGATTACCAAGTGCATGGCCCAAGTACGCTACTAGGATACCAAGTAGTCACACGTATATGCTTGTGATTAATTCGTACTCATTTTGCATTTAATAAAAATAACAATTACGTAATTAAACTAAGTGAATATTGCAATGATGAAGTAATCTCGATCTTTATTTCCAGTCATGTACGTGTCCAAATACATCACACTGGATTAAAGGATGTCATACAATTACAATCATCACACTACAGGCATGTACTGGGAGAAAAGGTTGAGAAGAACTAGAAAATGAACTAACTTCTATCTACTAACTGAAAAACTAATTATTTCCAAACTGACTCTTCTCATGTGCCTACCTGTGTATTTATCGGATCACACAAGAGTCACGATATCGTGTATCCGATATCTTTATTTGAGCTACGATATCGCATACCCGATATCGTGGATCTGATATCGAGGGTCCGATATCGTAGCCTGATGAATCACGATTCATCACCCCTTTTCCTAACTTGCTACTCTAGATTCATTTTTCTCACTACATCCATTTTGACTAGAATCTGGATTATGAATTTTGGATTGTACATTCTAGTTGAGGGCTCCTTGAATAAAGTCAAAGAAAGGAGAATCACTAAAGAAGGGGTCGCCTTTGTCAATTGGACCAAGTAGGGGTGGAAAAATATTTGACCTCTTGACTTTCACAAGCTCATGTTGGTGCTCTAGTTAAAAATCCCTTAATCTTTGTGCTTCAGTGGGATGATAATCCCTTGAGTTGGGACCTCACATCTCATATTCTCCATGAAGATGTTAAAGCTCATGCCATGCAAGCATTAGCTAGAGCATTGCTAGAACAGATCGGTCAAGTGGCAACACAATGTTGCCTTCCATATCACGCCACCACAACAGTTCATCTTGATGCAAGATGAAGGTGAAGTCTAGTACATACTCATCGAGATGAGCATATATCACCTGATATTACTAAGGCACCTAGACTACCCTAGGTGAAGATGGGCTCCTATGAGAAGAAGAAATTTTGGGTTAATGAACTTATAAGCAATGTGCAGTTCAGGTTAAATTTAATTATAGTAATTTGTATTTTCGTAGGATTTGACTCTTAGGGTTTGAACAACAAGGTTACTAAGTTTCACTTGGTTTAGATAGCACATGTAGAACTATAGTCCCCAGCAATAGTGCTTATGATGAGCAGCAAGGTACCCCTACGCCCAACAATATTAATTACAAGCATTCATGTATGATCTGATCAAATTCTATAGACTATAATTACTAAGTATGCTAGAGTTAAATAGTGTGTGCATGTTGTCCATTCATTATCTTCCCCAATCCCACTTGTGGAGTGCAATTATATGGTTAAGTGTGACTGAGGCATAAGATTTTTATTACTTTGTGTTTTATCTAATTACTCACCTAGAACAAGAATAAAAGTAAGAGTGATTAGATGATAAGTAAATTATGGTCTAATCTAGCCTAACACAAGTAACCCTTCCCACTTCTTGAACACATCCTAAACCTTGTGTAAACACTACTGGGTTGTCAAATTCTAACCATTCCTAAGCTACCAAGTGTCACACGTATGTTCGAAGGGGTCGTGCTTGTGTATTTTAATGAGTTGCTTCATTAATCAAAATTAATTACTACATGAACAACATTAATGTAAATTTCATGAAATCACAATATATAAATTCATAAGAAAGAAAGTCTCAAGTGTTGCAAGGATGAATCAAAGAGTTCGTCTTTCTTGCCAATACAATGGTGTGCTTAGGTACATCAATGCTTGAATAAAGATCCATTCACGCTTAAACCTCCTGCTGTAGGCACTTGGAAAATATTCTAACTCTTAAATGGATAAACTATGGCCACTTCGATATCGAAGCATATGAAAAACATGATTTATCATTATTGAAGCTTTTTTTATCTTTAAAAAGAGAGTTTTCTCCTTCATTTTATAAGAAGCTCTTTAGCAAAAAGCAAAAATTCATGAGTGCTTCCAAATAAGAGAAAGCTATGATCCCTTTACTACCCTAGAGAGAGTTTTGTAGGATTGGTTAAAATGATGAAAATCTAAAAAGACATTTTAAAACCATTGGAATCCTCTAGATTCTTTCTTTATTGATCTATTGTACTTTGAATTTTTTTAATATTATTATTCATTTTTTGGGTTTTACACTCTCTCTCCCTCCTAACACAAAATATCATATTAACCAAAAACTCTCTACATCGTCACAGGGAAAATTTCACATTGAAGTTTTTGGGTTTAGTTTTGAAGTAGTGATGAAAAATATACAATGTCTTTGTGTCATGTATAAAATTCACAACTTCCAATGTAAATACCTATTATGAACTTCAATTAACATCTCCAAGACACAACTATACCTAAGCTTACATAGTAANTAGCTAAATCATTTATGAATTGTTTATATTTCTACTATACTACTACCTGTTGACCTTTTAGTATGTCAAAACCTTAAGGAAAACAAAGAATATGTGTGTGATTGTGATTCTACAGGGCATGAATAAGAAATTCACAAAGAGATTTGAGAACTCAAGGAAATGAAATCTATGTCAAGATGTCAAAATGAAGACTACATGGGCAAGATGAGAGCATGGACGAAAATGAAGTCTACAAATCAAATGAAGATGCTCCAAGGACTATCAAGAAGACAAATTGAAAAGAGAATGCCTCAAATTTCAAACTTTAAAAGTTGAGTATACCTCTTCAAAAAATAGCAAACGTTTATCTTCAATAGTCAATGTCCCACTTTTTAGGTAGATGTCTCTCCTTCATTAAGGGCAATCTCATATAGAGGTATAAACTTCAAAGTAGACGTCTACACTAGCCATTTCGTAGTCGTTACATGAATTCCAAGGAGTTTGCAAAAACTATAAGGCTATAAGATTATGTCAAAATCTTGGAAATTTTGCTAGCACTATATACACAAAATTCTTCATTGTCTATTTAAAGAAATTCTAGTCTTGCTCTTCATTGTAACATCATTTACTTGATTGTAATTGTACTAAGCTTCAAGTACAAGGATCTATAGATTTAATTACATTCTTTCCTTATTTTTTTGAATCTTTCTTATATCCCATGGGGTTGAACTGCTTCTTGTAAGAAGACATATTTTTTGAGCTTGTCAAGATCCTACGAGATTAAGTGGTTTGTGAGATCAAAACAGTTCGAAGCAAAGCTCAATTTTGTAAAGGTTATGAGATCCACTAAACTACATTTTGAACTCATTGGGACCTTACAAAGTTGAGTGGTTTTGTAGCAATGAACACTATGAAGTGAAGCTCAAAGCTTATACAAGGAGTAATGACCTTCAAACCATATTTTTAGTAGAAACAAACTTTGAAGGTGTGCACACATTCCACCCTTCGAGTGTGGGTGTACCCAAGTTGGGGAACCACCTAAAATTTGGTGTGTTTTTATGGCTAGTGCATTTTCAATAGGAGAACTTATTCATCCCTCCTTCTAAGTTCTTGATTCACAAGTGGTATCAAAGACCAATAATTTCACTCAGATAACGTAACATGAACATGCAAGGGGCAACTAATATGAGATCATTATCAACTATCAAATTCAATTGGATAAATAGACTAATATGCTTCATCAAATTCTTCTTTAAGAGCTGCATTCAACTCCTCTACTACATTAGTAAAGGTAAAATTTCTATTTCCTCTTCTACTTTTAATTAGATATGTATTAGAAGACGTCATATGGCCTCTAAAAGAGATTGTAACTGTAGGTCTAGTAACATCTATAATAATTTGGATAATGATGAATCATCATTTGGCTAAGATATTGTAGATGCTATATTTTTTATGCTACATCACATTTGCATTATAGCATCCTTGTCAACGTGTCTCAATTGGCTACTACATTGCAAATACTACATCACATCTGCTATAACTTAGCTATGTCAATGCATCCCTGTCGATGCATGGGTTGACACATTAACACATATGCATTAACACAATCTCTATCTTCACTTATAAATATGTGAGCACCCACTATGTATATGGCATCTTTTGGTCATTTTAGTAGCTAGACCCTTGCAATTTCATTTCATGATTTTAGTAACAAGTTAGAGAGTGTCTGCAGTGTGAATTTGAGTAAGTTTTATGGCATCTTATTTGAGTGGCATTGTACTTGGACACAATCCATGGACAACAATAAGATTAATATTGATTCATATTCATTGCAATAATGTGACTTCAATTAGATTTACTTTCCATGCAATTTACTTTTCATGTACTTAGTTAATATTTATGTTTTTACACATATTAATCAATTAGCAGAATAAGCACAACCAACTTCAAGCATAAACGTGTATTTTCTTGGTAATCCCAGGAGCATTATTACTTAGCTTGCTCAGTACCATAATGCTTGGTAATCCCAGTAGTGGATACATGGGTTCAAGACATGTATGATAAGCTAGGAACGGACACTCATCACTCATAGGCTATTTTAACATTTATCTTATTATTTTTAATTAGATTAAATAATTAATTTCTCTATGATTGTTACGATGAGCATAAGGAAAAAAAAATCAACCATCATATACCTCACTTTGGACTAAATCATATGTGACAAAGCTACCACTAGTCCAAGTGGGAAGACAACATCCAGCGATCAACACTTAACAAATTAGATGCAACAACTAGTCCCATCCATGACATTCGACAAGATTCTACATGAATGCTCATGATTAATATGGTTGGGCATAGGGGGTACCCACTGCTCCTCATCAGCATCATTACCAAGGATGGTGCTAGTTATCTAGATTAGTTATATTATAAACAATCATTGTAAAAGTATTAACAATTTATCTTTCAAAAAATATTAATATTTTAAGTCATACACATTATCAAATATAACCATGTCTTCTTTCCATAGGACCAAGAATGCATCACATGATGAAAAGATTCATAGGAGAAATGATAGGATATATACTAAAGAGAATTGGAGTGAACAACCTCAAGCAAGGGTTTCATATGCTTATTTAGACCCTTACTACACTCAAAGACTACATTCAATTAACAGAGACAATCCTAGAAGTGGAGTTGTTGGCACATTTTGGCCATTTCATGGAACAGGTTGGCATGATAAAATTGGTTAATTTTTTTTGCAATTTGATAGTTGGAGAAGTGGCAAGAATCTCAGTTTGTAGAGAAAAAGAATAAGAGTTAAAATGCAGTTTACAACAGCATTCCCTTACTTTAAGAAAAAAGTGTTTTGGATGTTGAATCTGAAAGGATAGTGCAAGAAGCTCTTGATACAATCATGGTTAGCAAAACAACTATGATTGTTGCACATTGGTTGACCATTATCAAAAATGCAAATTTGATTGCTGTATTACAGCATGGTTCTATAGTTGAAAAAGTTAATGGCAATTCCCAAAGGTGCATATTTCTAGCTTGTCAGTCTTCAGGAGATGCATGAAACGAAAGAAGAGACAAAGTAAGATCCTGATGACACGGAAATTTCCATCAGTGACTCCTCTCGCATAGTTTTAGGACCAATTTCATCTTTTAGGGAATCCAAAAAAAGTACAACTTCAAGGAGCAGTGGCAGCCGTGAATTCAAGGATGATGTGGAAAAAGAAAATGTTGAAAATGGAAAGAAAGAACTAAATATCTTAACTTCATTCTCAAGGACTAGAAAGGAGGGAGACATCGAAGGGGGCAGATCAAATGTTGAACTAGACATTTCTCTGACAAGGTTAGCACTATTGAACAAACCAGAGATCTTTGTTCTACTAACAGGCTCTTGTGCGGCTGCCATTATCGATCTTGGCTTTCCACTTTTTGGCCTCCTATTTGCAAATGTGATCAATAACTTCTTCAAGCCTGTGCATAAGCTTCATAAAGACGTGAACTGCTGGAGCATTACGTTTATAGTATTGGGATGTGTCATGATGCTAACA
>MNCI01024659.1:175123-198949 GCA_015680685.1 Gnetum montanum
TAGAGTTGTGCTCAAATGTTTTTGCAAAATTTTATTTGTTACAAGTAGGTATTATAAGGACCACATAGACTAGGCAATTGAACAAAATAGGAAGCTTTCAACAACTCACAATACTTGGCAAAGTTGGCTGAATCTCTTTAAGATAAGTCATTTGTAGTTTACACACAACTGCATGCCGCAACAGCACACACACATACTCACGTTAACTACTGAGTTTATTTGGAGGTATCTGGGCCTTGGTGTTGCCAGAGACCAGCAGGCACCTAAATCCTGTTCGAGGACACTTGTTGGCGGTCGCGTCCCAAATGGTCGCCAATAGGAGTAAGTCCTAGAACAAGGAGGGCCTCAAGGCCTAGGACCACCTCCACACCTAGAAGAGATAAATCAAGGGATCACACAAGGAGATATAGCATCCATGGCAATTCTCCCAATTCACCATCTTCTTCTTTTTCTTCCACGTCTTATTCTAACAAAGATGAACGTAGGTATAGAGATAGAGCTCCACTAAAGGGTCAAGATGGAGATAGAAATAAAATGCAAGGACAAGATGAAAGACATCAAAGTGAGCATAGACAAGATCAGCGCAATCAAATAAATAAAAATAGATATTATCACTATGAAATTTCTAATGCTAATAAACCCTTGTTGGCTACTAGGAGCATGACCTAGATTAGGGAGACAATTCAAATACCTCATAGGCATCAAAGGGAAAGTTGCATCAAACAACTTTATATGAACAACATTCCTAGATTTAAGGGAGGCTATAATTATGATCCACAACATCATTGACAAGCCTTCCATGATGCTTGCACCTTGAAAAATATTGAAAGTAAGTGGAAAAAGCTTAAGCTCTTTCCTAGGATACTAATAGATAAAGATGAAAGTTGGTATAGATCGTTGAAACCAGATTCAATCCATCGATGGTCCACAATGCTAGAATATTTCAACAAAAAATACCAAACTTATGTGAGAGTGACCAACCTAAGAAAACAAATCCAAGAATGGAAGAAAGAACAACATGAATTCTTGGATATGGCCTTGGATATCTAGGCCATGATTTTTCTCAAAAAGAGTAGCTTCTCCACAGCATAGATGAGCTTCATAATCAAATGAGCAAGACACTTAGGATTTATGCCCAAGGTTGGTTATTTGAAGTGAAAGCCCATTAGATACAATGCCTGGTTGAGTAGGTAGCAAAAGAGGAAAGAGAGCTATGTAAATGAGATAATGTAAAGGAATATAACTAGGGACCAACTCTTCAAAATAACAAAGTCCATATCTATAATATGAAAAAAGAGGCATCTCTTGATGAGGTGATTTCGTAGAAAACCTTGCCAATACAAAAGTCTATCGTTGAGCTTGAAGAAAGGATAGATAAGATGTAGGAGTTAATGAATGGCAAAGTTACAACCTACGTGAAAACCATAGAGAATAGGGTAACACAAAAAGGATCAAGTGACCAAAACAAGAAGATGAAAAAGAACAAAGAAATAGGTAGACACACTTATCAACAAAAAGAGAAAATAGCTATAGTAGAAGAGGTTATGGACTTAACCACAAAAGATGATGATGGATGTGACATCTATCAATATGAACATCCAAAGGACTATTGCCTAGTTATGTTACATTGATAAGAGTTTGTGGCTTTTGCCTTGAATCCTAAGTTCATACAAAATCAAATACCTAGGAAATTACCTTACTCATAAGTTAATTATAGATAGTCCTACTACACACTATACTATTCTAGTGGGACTTCTTATCAACCTCAACACTACTATCAATCGTAGTGGCAAAACCAACAGTCGTGGGGATGCCACCCTCCAGCCAAAAATACATTTATTTCCAATTAGACCCATATGAATACTATGTTTAACAACTTGTTTTCCCTAATGGTTCTACTTCCTCTATCTCAAATCACTACTACCGCTCTCTTGAATATCATCAACTCACAACATCTCTTGTGGGATCACCATCTCAAACCTCTTATCCTCCATCACATCCTTAATATTCTCATACTTCCCTCCAATATATGTCACCACCAATAACATAGGAAGGATTGGAAGCACAAACTCAACGAAAGAATGCCATGTGTGCTATTAACATACACATAAATGATAATGTAGTAGATCTTAACCAAAGTCTCAAAAATGTCCTTTCTTTAGGATAGTTTCCTCACATGGGCACAAAACTTGTAGACTTACTGGATCATCAAAACCAGCATAAGGCCAACCTGGTGCAACACCCCTCCTCACTAGAACAATGTCTCTTAATCATATGCAAAAGCCAACAACCATCACCACTCCAACATAAGATGTAAAAGATGAACCTATCACTATGGAGAGACAAAAAATTTCATGCATCACTAATAATGATAAAGGATGCATTTGTGGGCTAGAAGTTTAAAATATTAACACAACCCCAATATCAACCCACGACAAAGTTAAGAAACAAGTGTGTGAGCAAAAACAAGTCTACACAGTAGCGACTAAATTAGAAGACATCTAGTGGCTTGATAATAAGAGTACAAAACTATTTCAAAGATGCATGAAAACATCCAACGCACTTATTAGTCCTTGTCCTAAGAAAATGAACCAAATAGAGAACCTAGAGAATAACATCTCACACTCTGACTATACACCAAAAGAAGATGTTAAACAAGGAGACACAACAACTAAAATAGAAAATAAATAAGGAAACATGTCTAGGCCTCTTAAAAATAAAATTTCTTTTAGTCTAGCTAAAGATATGTGTCCAAATGATTGAAATGTGATTATCACCACTATTAAATGTGCTACCAACTGAAAAATTAAATCATTAAAGATGATAAATGGGAAATTTATGGTGTATAACCAAAGGAATGTGTGGTCCATTTTTCGAATGCTTGCCAATGAGTTTAGTCATGGGGGAGATGCCCCATCTTGACTCAAGAACTAATAAGTGCTTTTCACTTCTTTGTTTTACAATTTTTTATTATTTTTCTATTTCTTCTAAAAATTTATGATTCTTAATATGTTTTTCATTTCTTGTTATTTTTCTTTTCTTTATAAATTTTCTCTTTTCTTGAGTAATTTTTTTATGTTTTATGAATGTCTTCCATGTTTTTGTTAATAATATTGCCAGTCATGACGTAGAAGTCAACACTATGTGTTGGGTTTTTATCCTATGTTATCAAGTTGATTGGGTAAAAATTGTGTAAAGTGGTGAGACCACCTCATCCATCCCTCTAGTTCTTTGGATAAAGGGTCTATATCATGAAAACAATATGGTTCTTCTTACATGAAAATAAAATTAATTACTAATCATTGTCCCTTGAAGAAAGAGGGAAAGACCAAGTAGGAATGGTAAGGGTGTGACCTCAAGGGGATTTTTTGGGTCTCTTCTTAACTTCCTTCTTCTGGTCATGGCTTTTCATGGAACATGTCATCACTCCTATTGTCAACCAATAAATAGGAACCTATGTCTTTACATGGCATGGTTCCATTGATTAAAAAAAACAACAAAAAAACCAACAAAACACAATGGGAATTCAAAACACACCCCTTAGAGATAATAATGGGCTACAAGCACTAGTTATGGGGATAGAAATAGATGTTATTCATGCTTGAGGACACCCCTCTAACTAAGGCCCTACCTTCCTTCTTCTCTTTTCTTCTCTTTTTAAAGTGAAGATCATTCTTTATGGTTGTAGTGGACTCATGATGGTACACGAGGAGAAACACATCAATTTAAGGTCACTATTAATGGTATGAACTTGGACAGATAGATATGATGGTCATTTTAATGACAACTAACACAAGAACCTATTACATACATGGTAAAGTACCTTACATCCTAATCTCTCTTAGTCCTTCTCATCCCATTATTCACCTCACTACTACATGCAATTATTAGTCTCTTGGTTTTGTATAGTATATTGCACCATCCTAACCATGGTAATTGTGTGTTATTTAAAATAAAGGCATGATCTACATTTAGCTTCTAAGGTATCCACGAACATCTATAGAAGTGTTTATGCAAGGGCATTATGGCAAGAGCCTACTTTGGGAAAGACCCAATTGCATAACTTTTGTTGATCATGGCTTTGAACCAAACCTCACATCTTCTAGAACATCATTGATTGCTTCTCTAAAATTATGCATGATTTTGAAACTACTTATCAATTTCAATTAATTTTAACTACTCTTTTATTAAAATATGCTTTAAAATCAATATTTCTTAGTCATCTTCTAAACTAGACCTTTGGTTTTAATTGTTTGAAACTTGTGTTCTTCCAAAGTTATGCTCCTTAATCGTGGGGGCTACAAATGTACTTTTTCAAATTTTTCAAATTCTCTAACATCCTATTTTCAAAATTTAAGGTAACTAATAGTAATTAATCAAAATACCATGAATAGCTTGATGATTTTAGTTACAGCATAGCCTTGGGAACAGTACTTTATAGTCACCTTGTGCTTAAATGCTAAAATTTTAAGCTAAGGGATTCGAAATAGCTTAATTATAATGGAAAATTACTAGAACTAATGATGATCCTTTGGTGATTATAGGTGATGGTAAAAGGAAAGCTGAAGGCCAAAGGTCTTTTACTAGGCAAGGAAACAAAGCCAAGAGGAGAAAAACAGAGGATATGCCCATGGAAAAATAGTAACACATACAGGGATTAAATCTCAAACATCACATGTTTGCTAAGACCCATGGGATGATGAGAAGAAATTTTAGTCCATCCTTCAAGAATGTTCTACACAAAAAGAAAAGCATTGACATAACAATCAAGGTTGGAAGTTTTCCACCCACTAGAGACAACAAGAAGATTCATCTTCAGCAGATTTTTAAAGACCTCTATGAATTTTATAAACTTTAAGGTTTTTCTAGTTTTTTTTTGTCATTTTGTAATGTATCCACTTGAATAAAATTTTGTAATGTGATACTTAGAGTCAATTAGTAATCAAAGTTAGTTAATAATCCCATACATTCCCAATTTTGTAAAGAAAGATTGGTCCTATTCTGTTAACTTAAGGATGAGTTTTTAGTTAGTATTGAAGGTATGATGAATAATTAGTTAGATGAGATATTGTAGATGCTATATTGTTGATGTTACATCACATCTAGGTTGTAGCATCCCTGTTGATGCATCTTAGTTGGCTACTACATTGCAAATGTTACATCACATCTACTATAACTTAATTGTGTTGACACATCCTTGTCGATGCATGGATTGATGCTTTGATGCAGATGCATCAATGTAATCTCTATCTTTGCCTATAAATATGTGAGCACATGCTGTGTATTTGGCACCTTTCGGTCATTCTAGTAGCTAGACTCTTACAATTTCATTTCATGATTTTAGCAACTAAAACACCACCAAATCTGGATTATGGCATTCCGGCTGCAACTTTTGGCTAACTGCTGGGACTATGTTCTTCCCCAATATGGAGTGTAGTTAGCCTCTTGTGGAGAGCGTAGTTAGTAGGAAGGCTAGTTTTTGCAGATTTTTCTAAGTGCTAAGACTATGCTCTCCCCTAATAGGGAGTGTAGTCAACCTCATGGAGAGTGTAGTTAGCATGAAGGTCAATTTTTGTAGATTTTTCTAAGTGTTAAGACTATGCTCTCCCCCACTAGGGAGCACAGTCAACCTCTTGTGGAAAGCGTAGTTAGCCTAAAGGCTAGTTTTTATAGATTTTTCTAAGTGCTAAGACTATGCTCTCCCCTAGATGGGAGTGTAGTCAGCCTCTCTTGGAGAGTATAATCAGCATGAAATAAGTTTTCACAAGTTTTGACAAGTCCCAAGACTACGCTCTCCCCTAGTTGAAAGCATAGTCAACCTCTCGTAGAGAGCATAGTTAGCACATAGCCATTTTTTGTAATTTTTTAAAGTGTGGGACTACACTCTCCCCTAGTCCAAAAAGTAATTAGCCAAAACAATCACCAGCAGCCTCCATAGCATAGCAACACCACTCAACTTAGCTCCAACTCACCTTTGGCAAGCGTAGTTAGCAAAATGTTTCTTTTTGTATTCCCTTTTTTGTCCCAAATTTGTAACTATGCTCGACGCCACACAAGAGCATGGAGAGTGTAGTCCTAGAGCGTAATCTCCAAGTTTCATTTTTTTAGGCACCTTGTGATCCTTTCAACATATATACATGTAGTTGGCAGCATATTCATAGTCTCGCAATCTCACATAGTTTGATAAAGCCCAACAAAGCATAACAATGTTAACCCTAATAGTACACCACATGAACAGTGACTATGCTGAACATAGTTTCAACCATCCCCTCTACCATGTGGTAGTCATCCCGTATTCTATGCTAATCCTACACCTATAAATACACTCACTTGCAAAGTTTTTAGGGTTGGTAAATTTGAGGGTTGGCTGATTTTTGGTGCGAGCAAATCTAAGCTACGCTTGGGAGAAAACCAAAGGCATTTTGCCAAGTCAAGGAGAGGCAAAGTTGCAAACCATTGCAAACCCCCATAGCCTGATAAAACACCATAGCCAACGATACACCATGGTGGCCAACTCGGTAGACACAGACACCTCAACAAAATGCCAGTCTTTACAACCAAACACCCCTAAGATTGTGACTATGTTGTCCACTACACCTATTGTAAACCATGTACTTTCTAGCCCCCTTTGGTGTTAATTACGCTCAACCCCATTTAGGGTGGTTTTCTGCTTCTCTCTTTGCATTTTTCACACTTTACTTGCATTTTTTACTATTTTACCAGATAGCTATGCCTCGTGTGTTGGTCTACACATGTTGACACCATCCACTTTGCTAAAACTTTTAACAATGCTTGCCCCCCTTTGGACACTTGTGACCACTCTTGACACTGTCGACACTATAAACACCATTAACACTGCTAAAAACTACCTACACACTTAACACTATTTCACATCAACATTGTAGCTAACATGTTACACCCCTGTTGCTTTCAGTAAGTTCCTATTCGATCAACCAAACCATTTGGGGTACCCCCATCTCCGCTTCCAATAGGCTCTCACGTAGATTTTGGTTAGGTTATGTACCCGTGGACCTCGGTGTTCCAGCCACTAATGTTTTCAATTGTCACAGTTTCTAGTGTTAGAAGGAGCACCTAAACCATTTTATTTTTTATACTTCATTGTGGTTATCTCCTATTCTCTCTACATCATAGTTGCTGGCTTCGAGCCAGTGTAGACTGTAACACCCCTATGAACCTACTGTGTGTGCAACAGTAGCTAGATCTTAGGTCAACACAAGCATTTTCTACTAACTAGTTGGTGTAGATTGGACCCCATAGTTAGTTCCCCTAGAACCCAGCGTAGTAACCCAAAGCACACATATCCACTATCTACCAAATTCTTAATGCTTTCAGGTGGAGCATAGTCATCTCTAGTGTAGTCAGCTTTCTAGTGTAGAGAGTGTAGTCAGCTTTCTAGAGTAGAGAGCATAGTTAGCTCTTCGGCATAGAGAGCATAGTTAGCATAGTTAGTGGTGTTAGTAGTATTTCATGATCAACAACCCTTGTAGTTCCCTCTTGTAACTTAATTTGCATCCATGAACTTAGACCAATCTTCAACATCAATCCCAAGCACACTCGCTATCTTGCCCATCCAACAAGAGTCTAGGATTAATGACCCTAGGAATCCTATAATGGCAGAGCCAAGGTAATTCCTTAGGTTGCGTAGTTAAGACTCGAAGTACATCATGCTAAGTAATGAGCAATACAACTTTATATGTGCAAAGATTCAAGTAGGGCTATTTGTAGACCTCTTGCACATGGAAGAAAAATGAAGCTACAAAGTGATCCATCAAAATGGATGGGAGTATATTCTCTCCTCACTTGATATTATCCTACTCACAAATCCCTATCGTTGGATGTTAGCCCAGCTCATCCAAGCAGGTGAGCACGACGTAGGAACAGACTATAAGGAGCTCCTACAAGAGGAAGAGGACAAGTTCAAAGCTCACTCTAAGCATGAGGGCTCTTTCCACATCATCTTCCAATGAGTAACCCATAGTCTAGCTCTTCTGCAGTCTCATTCACCTGTTCTCCTTGAGATGGTCATAACACCAATGTCACCTTCCTACTCCACCAAGCCTAGGTCAATACCTATGATAGCGACACATCAAACACAACATACATATTATGATGTAGTAGCTCTCTTTACCTTGCCCTTCATACAATCATTTCCACCCATTTAGCCATCACTATCCATAGCAACCACATCAACTCAACCATGCATCCACGTAGGGCTTGTGTCCAGGCCCTAAACAACCTAGGCACCCTACGTCTTGCATGTTTTGTCAGTGCCCCTAGCATCGGCCCAATCCATGTATGCTTTGCCTACTGAGATCATTGTCCCTACAGCACAGCCCATGCATCAAGCACATTTTATGATTCCACAACCTACAACCAAGCCATGGACCACACAACTAGTCCAACAGTAAATCGTGCAACCAACCTAGCTGGTTGAAATGTCTCAAAACTTAGACTAAGTGTTCTAAATGATCTAAAGCCTAATAGAAGAGGTGAAGTGAATCAAAGCTACCTCCTCCAAAACTATCAAAGTGGTGAACTTTTACCAGGATAACCCTATAAGTCCTCTAGTCCCACCTCCAACTCTTACGACTAGAGTCCCACTACCTTAGTTCACCAAATATAATGATGAGGGGGACTCTAATGTGCATCTGGTCACATTTAGGTTATAGTAGCCAACCTGGTAGGCACAAGCACCATGGAAAAACTTCAGTCTTTGCAACTAGACACTACTGAGACTATAACTATGCTATCCACTATGCCTATTTTACATCACATACCTTCTCACCCATTCTAGAGTTAACTATGGTCAACCCCATTTGGGGTGGTGTTTTGTTCTCTCTCTCTTCCTTTCTTTGCATTTTCAGCATTTTACTTATGTTTTTAGCATTTTACTTGCATTTTCTATTATTGTAATGCATAGTCATGCTTGGGTGATAGTCCTTACATGTTGATACCTTCATTCTTCACCAAAGCTCTTGACTACGCTCACACCCACTAACACCGTTAACACTTCTCGAACACTTAGCATCCTTTCACATCAACATCACAGCTAACCACACTACATCCTAGTTACATCTGGTAAGTCCTTGTTTGATCAATAAGATCATCTAAGGCATTCTATATCCATCTCTAGTAAGCCCTTGCATAGACTCGAGGTTAAACTATGCACCTGTGAACCCCTTAGTATTCCAACCATAGATGTTTTTAGTCACCACAATTTTCTAGCACTAGAAGAAGGGCTAACCCCTTTTCAAGCTCCATTGAGGTTGTTTCATGAGCTCTCTCCACCGTAGTTTTCCACTAACCCATCGATGTAGATTGGATCCCATAGTTAGGTCCCTTAGGACCCTACATGACAACCCCAAACTACACTTGTTTCCACTATTTTGCTAAATTTTCGTTGTCTTTAGTTGGAGTGTAGTCATCTCCAACGTAGACAACATAGTTAGCTCTCTATCATGAAGAGCATAGTTGGCTCTTAACAATGGAGAGCGTAGTCAACGTAGAATGCATAATCAATAGTATTAGCTAAAATAAAGTTAGTTTCTGCTTGATCCATTATATTCTGTAGCCAAAAGCCTTTATTTTTTTCCTTTATAATTTGATTTGCAACCATGAACCTAGATCAACCTCCATTGTTAGTTTCAAACAACTTAAGATCATGCCTATCCAACAAGAGATTAGGAGTGACAACCCTCTAAGTCTCATGATGGTCAAGCCAAGGCAATCCATTAGGCTATGTGGCCAAGACCTAGAGTATGCCATGCTCAATAATGAATAATCCAACTTCATATGTGTAAAGATCCAAGTAGGATTACCTATAGATCACCCTAACATGGAGGAAAAATGGGACTTTGAGTTAATCCACAAGGATGGATGGGAGTGTATCCCTTCTTCATTCAACATCATCCTACTCACTGAGTCCCATCGCTAGTTGTTGTCCTAGCTCATCTAAGCAGGTGAGCACGATGTAGGGACTAACTAAGAGGAAGCCTTACATGAGGAAGTGGACAAGCTCGAAACTTCTTCCAAACATGAGCTCCCTTTCTCCACCATCTTCCAACAAGTAATCCCTAGTCTGGCCCCTCCTTAGGTTAGTTCACCCATCCTCCCTAAGATGGTCATAACATCAGCATCCCCTTCCTACTCTGTCAGGCTTAAATATATGCCTGTAGTGGCAATCCACCAGACATAATACATGCATTATGATGCACCAACCCCTTTCCACTTGCCCTTCGTGACATCATCTCAACCTGCCTAGCTATCCTTGCCAATAATAATCACGCCAAATCATTCATATGTTCACATAGGGGCCATCTCTAGGCCCCAAATGACTCAAGCAACCTATGTCCCACCTACTTCATCGACACCCTTGACATTGACCCAACCCACACATGCATGGCTTTCCCAATCACTGTCCCAATGACATAGCCAATACATTAAGCACCTTGCATGCTCCCACAACCTACAACTAGGTCATGGACCACACAACCAGCACATCAAATGGCACAATCAACACAACCTACTAGAGCATCCCAAAACTTAGATTAGGCATTCCAACTAATCCAAACCTTGATAGAAGAGGTGAAGTAGCTCAAGGTCACCTCCTCTGAAATAATTTTAAGTAGTGAACTTCTACTAGGATGATTCCATAAGTCCTATCATCACTGCTAACTTTGCCAACTGGGGTCCTGCTAGCCCAATTCACCAAGTACAACCATGAAGGAGACCCCAACACACATCTAGTGACATTCAAGTCTAAGTACCCACTACTACAAGCATGGCCACATGCCATCATATGCTTGTTTGCCATATCGTTAATTAACAAAGCCTTAGACTAATACTGTGTGTTTCCTAGAGACTCTATCTCCTCCCTGGAGGATCTCTTGAGCCAGTTCATGACACTCTTCAAGTATAACTTGAAGCCAAAAGTAACCTTGGACCATCTAATATAGGTCAAGTAGGGCCCCTTGGAGCTTGTGCAAAAATTCATTGAATGATGGAGTGCCTTGTTGAATGAAATATGAGAGCCCATAGCCAATCCATACCTCTTAGCTATCTTCAAGGGTGTGGTTAATGATTTTATAAAATCAAAGCTTTACTATCTAGGCCTACAACCTCTAAGCCAAGCCTTTGTCCAAACCAAGAGAAGCCAGTAAGGACTCAACTTACATGGCCTCCAAAAACTTGCATGCAAGAAAAGATAAGGACAAGGGGAAGCAGAGTGAAACTGTGGTAGCCATGGATAAAGAGGCTAAGGTAGCTAACCTAGGGCCTATGGCTAGGCCACCCAAATGCCCATCTCATAACAAAACTACCAACTCTAGTGCCAAGGCTACCAATCTGCCTACATCCATAGTGGCCACAACACAAGATAGTCAAAGGCCTAACTTTGAGCACAATGATCGCTCCAAGTACATCTTATTGCCATTGAAACCATCAAAGTTGTTGGATCAACTATTAAAGGTCAGGTGCATCCAATATAAACCAATGTCTAAGGATGCCTACAAAAGACATGATGGGTACTAGAAGCTCCTGAAAAACCCTACCTCGGTAGCAACAAATGAGCCCCTAGTCCCAAAGCATTTCAAGCTAGATTGGTTCTATCAATACCACCAATCGTCTGGTCATAGCACAAACTTCTATCTAGCTTTGCAAGATGACTTACAAAGGATGATCGATAGGGGTGAACTAGTGCTCGATGCCACAAACCTAGTTAGGCTACAAAACCAATCCATGAGGGTCTACAATGACCTTTTAAATGCAAACGATGTCAGTTACATCATAAACGCTATCAGCATCAATGATGATTCAGAATCAGCATGGCAGCCATTCGTGATTCTGGTGCCCTCTAGCAACCCAAGGATCCCCTTATCCCCCATGGGTTCAAGGCCCCATTTCATTATCAAAGTGCCCTCTCAAGCATCTACAACTCCCTTCATGGTTAGGGTCCCACAACATGTCACAACAACAATAGTTCAGCCATCCTTTGTTGTTAGGATGTCACAACATGCTGACTTCTCACCTAACCAAAGCTCTAAAATGGATGCTTTCCCTCAAGAAACACATCCAACACCTTAGGGCAAAAATAAAATGGAATAAGAAATAAAAAGGAATGGAGCTAGCTCTCCAAATTCCTTACTTTGAGACACAACACAAAACAAAATAAAAGATAGATGAAATTCACAATCTTGACTTTACAAAGATATGTACAATTCTTTCTCAACACATAAAAAGATAGAGATGATGATGATCCAAACTTCATAATAATGTATCCAATGCTTTCTCACATGTCTTGCCTAAAGCTTGCACTTCACTCTTGAGTGTGCCATCTCTTTATAGGTTTGTTCCCCTTCATTTGGCTGTTGGAATCCCTTCAACTACTAGAAATGGCTACTTGAAACATATTTCTCATGGCCTGAGATGTGTTACTAATTTTGGATACTTGTGGAAGAGACATCTTGTTTGGCCACAAGACATCTTGGATAGGACTGAGACATCCCCTTGAAAAGTAAGATGTCTTGGCTTGGCCTAGGATATCTCATGTAAGTGTGAGACATCTCTTATTTTTGCAAGATGTCTTGCCTAAGATCTGGGATCTTGGCAAAGATGTCTCCCATCAACTTAAGACATCTTGGCAAAATGCCAGACATCTTCTCTTGGATTAGAACATCTCTTACCTTCATGGTATTCTCTAGTTGCTTGCATATTCTCCCAAAATCTAGCATGAAAAAATACCAGGACCATCACATTTCTTGGGCTTCTTGAAGTGGAAAATTCATCTTTATTATGCCTATGAGAATCTCACAAAATACATTAACAAGTTTTCCATTTTTAAGGTTTTGACATACCAGAAAATTTAATAATATCTCCCTTTTTGGTAATATCCAAAACATGAACAATGGGTTAACATGAAAAGTAGTAATACACACACACACACACACATACACACACACAGAGAAATTGCTAGATTTAATTTGTATGACTAAGTCAAGTCTTTATTATAATAAGGAGAGGAAAGGAGGATAAGTTAAGGGATAGTAGTACACAAACATCTCAACATTGATTCTTCAAAGATATCAAGAAGCAAATACAAGACTAGCATTCCTCAAAATACATACCATTTCTAGAAAAAAAAAACATAATATCAAGTGAGCACTTCTTTACTAAAAACTAAAATGATCCATTATCTAAGATCCATCTAGACTACTCATCCTTTTTGGATATTATCCAAAAGAAGGTATCCTTGAGGACTCCTCTTGCATATATGCACTAGTTCTTTGTCAGCTCAAGGATCTATGAGGAAGTGTATAGAGCATTCGTGGGAACAAGAATGCTTCAAAATGATTACTACTTAAGATAAAAAAATTCAAGCAATCTATCCTAAATTATCCAATTTAAGTAAATGAGAGTGAGACACAAGCCTCACTTACCTGATACGATAGGACCTTATCCCTATATCTCTACATAATGATATGAGTCTTCATATGTTAAGGAATTTGGTGAAGCATTTGCAAGTTGAGCTTCTATTCCAATGTATTCTAACTTAACATGTTCAAGTTGAGTATGTTTTCCTATGAAATGATTTCTTATTTCAATATTTTTTGCTCTTAAATATTGAACTACATTTTTGGCCATGTTGATAGCATTGTTGCTACCATAATATATGGGATTATTACTAGATTCGATTCTCCTATCCTTTAGTGTCTCTTTCATCTCAAGAATTTATGCACAACAACTTCTAGCAAAAATATATTCTACTTCGATTGTAGATAGAGCTGTAAAATTTTATTTCTTGGTTGCCTAAGAGACAAGACTCTTCCTAAGGAAGAAACCACTACCACTTGGGCTCCTACGGTCATCTATGCATCTTTCCTAATTTGCATCATAATACTCAGCAAGATCAATTATGGAGTCCCTTGGATACCAAAGTCCCTAGTTAATAGTACACTCTAGATGATGAAAAATTCTTTTAACAACTTTTAAGTCTAATTACTTAGGATTGGCTTTAGCACATATGCCAACACTTAAGTAATAGCAAGTATACTAGCAGTCAGATAATACAAGCCACCTACCATACCTCTATAAATTTTAGGATCAATAGACTTACCTTGATGATTCCTATTAAGCTTCAAATTTGGTGCTACTTTGGATTTGGCTTTAGCCAAGTTTAATCTTTCCAATAAGCCTTTGGTACACTTCGTTTGAAAAACAAATGTAACCTCCTTGGTTTGTCTAATTTGAAAACTGATGAAGTTGTTCAGTTCTCCCATCATGCTCATTTCAAACTCCTTTTACATAAGTCCTAAAAACTTCTTGTACAGCTTTTCATTAGTATCACCAACCATAATATCATCAATGTAAATTTTCCCTATAAGTAAATTTTTACTAAACCATTCTAAAAATAGATTCACATCAACTATACCTCTTTAAAAACCATTATCCAAGACATGTTGAGAGAGTCATTTGTACTAGGCCCTAGGCACTTGTTTGAGATCATATAGAGCTTTCTTTAATTTATAAGCATAATTAGGATAAGTATGATCTTTAAATCCTTCAAGTTGCTCAACATAAACTTCCACTTGAATGGTTAGATTCAAAAAGGTACTTTTGGCATCCATTTGATGCAATTTGATTCCATTAATGCCAGTGTAGGCTAAAAGAATTCTAATTGTTTCTAGCCTAGCTAAAGGAGCAAAAGCTTCATTGAAATCAATCCCCTTTTGTTGGTTGTACCCCTTATAAACTAACCAAGCTTTGTTTTTTATGATGTTTCCACTTTTATCAATCTTATTCCTAAATACCCACTTTGTCCCAATGATTTGTCTATTGTTGGGTTTTGGAATAAGTTCCCATACATCATTGATAACAAATTGATTCAGCTCATCTTGCATAGCTGAGATCCACCCCTCTTCTTTTTCTACTTCATTAAAATTTTTTGGCTTAGCTTATGAAATGTAGGCAATATAGACACATAACTCTCTTGTTTTTCTTTGAGTTTTTATCCCATCATCTAGTTGTCCAATAATGTCATTAAGAGTCTATGATTTTCATAGTCTTGGCATCTTACTTTCTTTTGACTATCATCATCACTTTCATCTCCTATTTTAGTTTCTCTATCTAACACAACTTGTGGTATTTTGGCATCTTTCTTAATAAGGATTTCTTTATCATCTACTTCCACATTGATATAAAGACCATCATTATTATCTACTTTCACATAGTCTCTTCTATAGTGTTGATTCTTTTGTTGTAAACTCTATATGCCCTACTCATTGTAGGATAGCCTAGGAATATGCTTAATTGAAAGTTACAAATTCTAAATATACATTTTCTAAGCATGCTATACAATTGGACACTCAAAAAAATATGTAAAAATAATCTTCATTTTATCAAAGAGGACATTGAGAGCAATAATTTCAATATGCTCAAGATGAGTACTAAAAGAGAGACCTTAATATATAAAACACTATAAAAAATTTCAAGTTTTTGGGAAAGTAGAATTTTCCAAATATCTTTTATTTTTCTTATCCAAAATTATCATGATAATTGCATTCTCTAGGCCTTGTTAAATTTGTTATGAATAAGATCATTCCTAGTAATTATCTTTGATGAGCAACAAGTATACCCTACACCCAACCATACAAATCACTAACATTCACTCAGTAATCTGGTTGAATTCTATAGACTTTAGTTCTCTAAGTACACTAGGTTCTAGGAGGTGAAACTAACCATTGCAATCGTTATCTTTCCAATTCCACTTGTGAAGTGCAGGTGTATGGTTAAGTGTAACTAAGGCATATGATTTTTATCATTTTCTATTTTATAAATTAAGTCATCGAAGAACAAGAATAAATAATAAAGTAATTTAATGTTTAACTAATCTAGTAACTAAATATCACTTAACTAATCCTAACATAAGCATCCGTTCCAACTTGCTTTACACATCCTACACACGTATAGAAACATTGGGTTACCAAACATTAAGAATTACTAGGGTTACCAAACATTAGATGTATGCTCAAAGTGGTTAAACTTATATGCTTTTATTTAATCTATATGAATTAATTTCTTAATTACTTAAAAACATTAAAAGAAATTGCTTGAATATTAAATGCTCAAGGAAAATAATTAATCTAGTCCAACTGCTACAAGGTTTATTAGAAAATCTCATCTTTATTGCTAGACACACTGAAGTGCTCAAGTACAATAGTGCTCAAATAAAGATCCGTACACTCTTTCACTTCAATTGCAAGCACTTAGAAAATATTTTAACTTTCAAGTGAAAAAACTACAAGAGCTTCGCTACAACTATGAAAACTTATGCCATAAATGTGGTGGGTAGGCACACATTTATAGGCAAAATAGGATGCCTTGTCAATAGGTACATGTCAATAGGTCAAACCCTATGTCAATGAGATCCCATTGATGGGGTTTCATCAATGGGATCACATCAACATGATTGCATCGATGACATCCCATCGGTGAGGTCATGTCAATAGCATACCATCGATGCAACAATACCATGACAACTCATCATACCCCCATGACTGAATGAAAACTCATCCTTAAGTTTTTTATAAAAATTTGAAAGGTATGGAGATTATTAACTGACTATAGAAAAACACAACAAAATGTTGGTGTTCAGGACAACAAAACTAAACACTAAGAAAAAACTAACAAACACAACTCCTTTAACAACATAAAGATAATGAAGAAGACTAAACAACCCTAGATGATGAAGGTTCCTAAGGCTCTAAAGAACCTTCTCCTGCTTTGGGCACACATGATGGTTGAGGCATTTTTGGTTGTCCTACAGCAGCTGCAAATTCTGGCAAAACATGGAAGGTATCCAACAATGCCTTCATCTTCTCCTCCTTACTCCAAGGATCATTCATAGTCCATGCTACATGACCAATGTGGGCTAGAATGGAAATATTCCATGCATAGGGAATTGTAGGGAATAGCTCCTTAACATTCACGAACTAGGTGCTGAACTATTTACATTCAATATTGAATGCTCTAAGTACATTCTGTAGCTCCTTGTAATCATTCATCCTCTTGGACAAGTTCTCAAGGGTTGATCATTGATTAGTGAACTTCACCTTGAGAACATCAAGTTTCACGTTTGCAATCTCAACCTTCTTCTTGGTCTCTTTAAGATGCTTGAACTTTGTCTCATACAACAAGCACAAGCTAGTCACCTACTTCTCCAATTCAAACTATGGCCTACTGACAATCAGCATCACTAGCTTTACATGGTTAAGATTGGAAAGCTCCATGTACTCTTTTAACTCCTTAATCTATAGCTCTTTCATGTGTATTTTTACCTTGTTATAGTCATTTACCTAATTAAAGATAGACTACTAGACATTGCCTCCTTCCTTGAGCTGCTAGAGGACCTCATTAATTTTTTCCTTCATTATTTGGATGTGTTTATCATTCACTTCTTTCTAGAAACCAACCCAATCTCTGTAATGGTTCTTAACTCTCTTAAATTTGAAAGCCTCATTCTTCTAGATCGCTATCTCTATTGTAGATTTCTGGCAAAGGGCACAGACTTCCTCCATGGAGAGGCTTTTGTTTTCTACTGCCAATCTCCTCAATTGATTATTCACCCTAGCTAACTGCTCCTGCTATTAATGGATAAAATCTTTCATCTACTACTTCTACGCATTAACATTCCACAAGTAATGATTCTCTATGGTCAGGATCTCATTCTCCTAACATGTTTGGGTCAAGTCCTTCTAGATGTTATGCATTGTGGCATTAGCTAAGGACTGGTCAAAGACGAGCATCTCCTTTGCATTCTTAACCTTCTTGAGTTTTCCCTGAAGTTGTCAAAAAGCTTCATCATAGGTTAGTGCTAGGTTGAGAAACACAAGATTAGTAAGATAAGCCCTTAATTTGGCAACCTTTGCAGCCAAGCGTTGGTTCTCTAATTTAGCTATTTCTAGTTGTCCCTCCATTATGATGCATTTTCCCTTCACTTGAAGCAACTTTGACTAGGTTGCAATGATGGTATTTGTAAGATCAAATACATCTAAAATTGATTTCCCAATCCCCACCAGTTAGTCCAACAATTCCTCATGCTAGGCTACACTCAATCTACAGCTAATGATTCCTACAAATGTCTGCACATCTCTCAATCAAAAAAAATATCTAATATAGATGTCATATGTGCCTTCAATGCTTCGACAATTCTATTAGAAACTACTTTAGTTTTTGTCTCATATCCATGGTGTTGCATCACCAAGATAATTTCCCCTTCACCCTCGTCCAAATGCAACAAAAGGTAGTGGCATTCTTAGAGATTTCTAGGAATTACTATTATTGCAAGAGAGATATCGTTACCTCTCAGACACTAAGATTTGATCTTATGGGCACCTTCATTCTTTGGGCTAAGAAAATTAACCCCTCACCTTTCATCTAACTTATGATCTAGTCCACTTCGTTAAGGTGGATCATAGATGGTCTATACACAAATGGGCCACCACCACTCATTCTTGCTTGCTACTACTACTGTTGCTACTACTGTAAGAGCTACTCTCAAAGTTCATGCATGCGCTCAAGGGTAACGCAAGATAAGAGCATTATTTTATGAGTGGGTGGTGGAGGTGGTTGTTGTTGCTTCTCTTCTTGAATGACTTAGGTAGGCATCTTGTCCTTCATCATTTCTACCCAGGACGTGGTTGGAGCTCATCGAATGATGTCATTTATATAGCATGTTATGCCTTACCTCTTGCATAACTTTTAAATGAAGCACGAAAAAGAAAGTGTCTTCCTTCTATGTTCATTTTCCTTAAAGTGCTTCTCTATCTCAAGATACATCATCTGTAGAAAGTTGGTTGGAAATCTACTGCTTAGAGCAACACACGCACAAGTGGAGAAGGCTATGATCTTGCTTGGCCTCACCGTAGAATTAAGGTGTAACGTCGCAATCTTGAAGTATGTGCGCTCCACCCTGGTGAATGCACCAAACTCCTTATAGCCCACTCCATCACTACATCCATTCTTTCTTGACACTAGGATCTACTTGCATTGGAATCTTAGCAAGTTTGGCCTGAGTTTCTGGTAACCTAAGGATCTTTGAAATGGATTTCACTAAGACACTGAAATGTCCCTCATTTTGACCATTGAACTAGCCTATTGATTGTTCTAGAAAAGATATTTCTCTCTCATGTACCATTCCCTAATGGAAATGATGGTGGGCCACATGGGAGAGTTCTATAATTACACTTTGACTTTTGGAGGTGCAAACTCCAAGAAAGTTCAACTCTTGAAGCATAGATTTTTGGACTTCCTTCTTTATGATTTTCTTAAGATAGGCCTTTGTTAAGGTGACCTCAAGGTTTGGTCTAGGATTTGCTACCTCATCTTGGTGAGACTATTCTATCATGGCCACTTTAGGAATCTGTCAGACAAATTTTACTTCAAGCTCCTCTCAAAGAGGTCTCATTGCATGGGTTTTAGCTTCATGCACATGGGGCTATTCATGGCCCCTTCCAATTCTCAACCATTTTTCCCTTGGTTGGGATGGTCCTCCTTCCTACATTTGCTTTCCATTAGGTGCCATCTGTGGTCATGACATAACCAAGGATTCGCATATAATGTGTAACTTATAACCTTTAAGTACCTTATCTCGTTGAGCAGTTACACTCAAACTAAGTTATGACCATGAAGAATTGATTATTTGAATATTAATTTAAAATTTTTTCATTTTTAATGTCACCAAAACTTGTTGGAAGGGTTTAACTTCTTTAAATTGATTTTTTGATGTTAATTTCTTAGTTAAACCTTTATGGGAGTTAGAAAAATTTTGAAAAAGTTTTTGTCAAAAACCTAAGGTTTGCAACCCCCATGACAAAGAGCTTACCTTCGATAGCTGAAAGAATGAAAAGTGAAGTAAATCAAGTAAATTGTTAGGAAGTTATGGCTTTTGAAAGGTTTTGGGCTCTAAAAAGTTCAAAAACACCCTCCTCCCCATCATTCTGGCTTAAATGTGAAAAATTGCAAAGGAACATTGTGTATATATAGACTTTCTATCTTGTGTCAATGGGGTCCCGTCAACAAGGTCTCATCTATGTGGGGGATCTATATATGAGCTCCCATCAATAGAGCTACTAGATAAAAAATTTCACTTTGTAATTTCAAAAAAAAAACAAGGATTTTTAACATGAAATTAGGGTCTTTAAAGAGCCAAAAAAGCCATGAACACAATGAAAAACTCAATTCACAAAATTGGAGATTTAATTGGGAGAATGAAATTTTGATGAGAAATTCCTTAAGGAGCGCACAATTGGATGCAACCCATGAGACAAACGAAAATTTTGATTGTGAAAATGCCTAAGGATAAGGAACTTAACCAATCCAACCAAGAGATATGCAAGTGGATCCTCCCCATAGCAAGTTCATGCCCTTGTTACCCTTACATACCCTCAAACTAAGGAATTCATGGGCCCCATATTTGATTAATGGTTTTAAAAGGTTAAGGACCTAATCCAAAAGAATCTATCTAAGAATTTTAACACATCAAACTAAGATATTGAACAAGACATGGAAATTGGCAACAAGGTGAATCATAAAAAGCATTGATGGATGAGAGAGAAGAGCGAAATGGAGTTCTAAATCACGGTCACATGAAGTCCCTTGTGGATTTGATGGTTAATTGACCCAATAAATTCCATCCTTAGTCTAGATAAAAATCAACCACTTTTAGTAACTTCACATCAATACTCTAAGACCAATCCATCCCTTTCTTATCTAGGAAGAAAGGAGAAGTAAGAAGTCAAAAGGGGCCTCAGTTAGAGGGGACCTTCAAGCATGGGTAACATGTTTTTCTATTCCCATAACCAATGCTTGTAACCTATTATTTTTTCTAAGGGGTGTGCTTTGAATTCTCATCATTTTTTTTTGGATTTTATGTTTTTATGAATTTTTGGATGGGAACCACACCATGCAAAAACTTAGCTTCCTATTATTGGTTAACACGAAATGGTAAGAAATCCATGAAAACACTCATGCACTTAAGAGTTTGGAAAAGTAAAAAGAGAATTAAGTCCTCTTAAACTCATACCCTTATCAATCCATTTGATCTTTCCTAAGTTTGAAAACTACCAAGGTCACAAGTTCGTTAAAGTTTCATTAGAAAAAGGGACCTCATATTTCCAAAACTAGGAACACCATAGATTGTTATGGATGGTTGGATGACATGAACTCACCACCTATTCTATAAAAAAGAAACTTTATCTTAGTTATCAATATCAAAATTCAAAATTATAAACTATATATTAGTAATCAAAAACAGTAAGTACAAACCACCATTAGAAAACAGCTACAACATCATTGTGTCTTATATTGGAAAAAATAAGAAAAATTCAAACCAAAATAAACTAAAATATAAAAAAAATTTGTAGAATATTCCAAAAAGATAAAATGTACTAATGTTGTTGTAAAAACAAAAAATATGAAAAACAACAAAGTGTAAAAACAAAAAGGTGTAAAATCAAAGAAAGTGTAATAACTAAGGAGCCACTTAATTATTTAACATAGATAGCAATCTCCCTCACGACTAAGTTGGAAGGAGGAGATCCAAAATATTGAGCATGGTTGTTCATTCGAGGAGGTGTTGCTTGCAATAGCTCTTTTGGCCTCATGAAAAGGTTTTACTTGCTACATGTTAACTAGTTGTTTCTTATTTGGGCTCTCAAGTTTTTAGATCAACATGGCCCAAGAAAAAAAATTGTATAAATGATGTAAGGCCATTTCCACAATGTTTGGAACCTAGTTTTTTGAGGTACATGTGTGGGGTTCCAATAAATGACCTTGTCTCCAGGTTGAAATTTGACTTTCCTTATTTTGAGGTCATGGCATTTTTTGTTGAATGCTTTTTGCACTTTATTCAAGAACAGGACCACCAATCTATTCTCATCTAGCACATTGAGGTTTATCAGTCTTTATTTTTGTGCTAGGCTGAAGTCAAGGTCAAGCTTACAAGCCCTTGAAAGTGTACAGAGCTCAGATTGAATAGAAAAAGTTGAAATTTTTTCGTACACCAGCTCATAGGAAGATAGCCTATAGGGAGTTTTAATGTTGAGCAATAAGCCCAAATGGCATTGTTGAGTTTTGTGCTTCAATATCTCCTATATTTGCTAATTGTTCTCATTAGGATTTTAGAGATCTCCTTATTGGTAGCCTCTACTTGACCATTGTCTTGGGGGTGGTAGGGTGTTATTAATTTATGTTCTAGCCCCAAGCGTTACATGAGTTTTCAAAAGCTGGTACCTATAAAATAAGTACCATTGTCAGAAATCAGTGCACATGGCACTCTAAACCTATTTACAATGTTTTGTTGTACAAACTAAGTAGCAGTGGAAGATGTACAATCATTAATGGCTACTACTTCTACCCATTTCATACAATCGTTAACAACAACTATAATGTATGCATTTCCATTCGACATGGATGTGATGGGATTGATGAAGTCAATGCCCTAGATGTTGAAGGGTTCATTTGGTTAGATCCACTACTAAGATCCCTTCATCTGAGTGGTCATCCCATCATCACGTTGATAGTAATCACAAGAGTGGACGAAGTGGTGAGTGTTCCTAAAGAGTGTTGGCGAATAATATCCTACCATTAGGATCTTAATGGTTGTGTGTCTCCTAACATAGTGGCCCCCATAAGGGCCCTCATGAACATCTTGGAGAACATCCAATTGCTCAACATTAAGAACACACTAATGAACCAAGCCATCAGCACACACCTTGTAAAAGTATCCATTGATCTCCATGAAGCATTTGGCCTAATGAAGAAACTCTTATTTCTTCCTATGGTCTAACTCTTGTGGCATCTCCTAAGTGAGAATATAAGTGAGAAAGCCATTATACCATGTAGGTTCATTGGGCACTTGTTCATTTATTGCACCAACAAAGAGGAGTTCATTTGGGAACTAATCAGAAATTGGGCTCTCCTCATCTTTGTTGTCCCATCGTAACTGAGACAAGTAATTAGCAATCATATTCTCAGTTTCCTTTTGAACTATCATAGTAAGATCAAATTCCTGGAAGATCACCAGCCATCATATGACACGAGGACTCACCATTGGTTTATTCATTAGAAAGAAAATTGCACTATGATCTATGTGCACAAACACCTTGTATCCAAGCACATAGTACCTAAACTTCTCCCAAGCATATACCACCACCATTAGTTCTTTCTTCTTTGTGGTGTAGTTCAGTTGTGCACCCACAATGCTTTGGCTCGTGTAGTAGATGTAGTATGAACATTTTTAATCATCCAATTTCATGAGTACAACTCCCAAGACATAGTTCAATGTATTCATCACGATGTGAAATGATCAAGACCAATCTAGTGCTCAGAGAATTGGAGTCCCTATGAGCTTATGCTTAAGTTGTTGGAATGCTTTTTCGCATTTCTATGTTGATACGAACAAAGCATCTTTCTTTGTCAGCTCTACCAACAATTTAGCAATCTTGGGAAAATTCTCTATGAATTACCAATACTAGCCAGTGTGGCTAAGGAATGACCAAACATCTTTAATGGTTTCTGGTTGGTGGGTTATTCCTTGGATGATCTTAATCTTTTCAGGATTCACCTGAATCCCTACTTGTGAGATTCTATGCCCCAACATAATGCCCTCCTGGACCATTAGATGGCTCTTTTTCCAATTAATCTGAAGATTAGTCTTCACACACCTTTTGAGCACTTGCTTAAGGTAGTCTAGGGCTTGCTCAAATATAGCACCATAGGTGGAGAAGTCATCCATGAAGACACTCACCCCCC
>MNCI01024659.1:213182-223854 GCA_015680685.1 Gnetum montanum
CTTGTCTAGGTGTGCTTCCTGCTTCAATTTTGTAGAAAAATGTGTAACCTATATAAAAAATAACAAACCATGAACATACCAAAATATAAATAACTTATGAATTGTATATACCATTCTACAAAAGCAACAATGTCAATGATAGGACTTTTCTTGCATTTACTATATGCTTCTTAAGGATTTGGTCTTGAAACCTTTTTATAAATATTTTTATGTGTTATAATATTAATTTTAAAATCTTGAATTCTTTTAATAAATATTTTTGCTCAATGTATTATTTTATAATTTTTAGAACTTGTAGATTCTTTAATAAATAATAATTTTATCATAAGTCTTTGATTTATTTTTAGAGCTTAATAATTGTTTGGTATTTTCTTGATAAGAATAAGTTCAATAAATGGTAGCCCATAACCACAAACAACCATTTAATATTTTTGGAAAGTGCAATATTTTTAGAAATTGCAATCTTTTTATAAAAGTGGAAGTTTTATTTTATTTCTTTTCATGGTCAACATAGATTTTTTAATTATTTACTAAATCACTTAGCAACCTTTTCTAGGTTTATGCAAGTAGTTTATTAATTTAACTTTTCTGAACCATTCCTTTGAAAACTTGTCATCAAAACCATAAGTGTAGGCATAAAGCTAGGTTATGTTTCTCTTTCTTACTTTACTATCTTTCCTTCTTGCATTTGTTGAACCTTAGAATTTCATATGTGCACTAGTGGATCTTGGTTTTGTGTTGTAGGTTCTTTCTTCTAACCAAGGTAGTCAATCAAGGTAAAGCAACCAATTCTAAATTCTAGCACCCTTCTTTCTTATGAATTTACAGTGGTCAAACAATTGTTGGCATCCATAACCAATTATTCTCAAACCACCTTTAAAATAGATAGAAAGCTGAAAAAAATCCAACCAAGACATTCAATCAAGAAAACCCTGATCAAATTGGTCATTATTATGTCATTGGAAATTCAAAACCATCAACTTCTCAACATAACTCATTGCATCCTAAAGACCCTTAGAAACTAATTTTCAAAGGTGCCATTAATTCAATGATTTCCCTGTGTCCAAACGTGACACCCATTCTTGGAATTTCCTTGCATTATTAGGTAGTTGGATGCAAATTCAACGATTCTAAAAGACCCTCAAATAAACTTTGCATTCAGAAATTTCTCCTAAGTTCTGTTCTTGTAGGCCCAACTTGACATATTGAAATATCTTATTAACCACAAAAATTGGGAGGAATTCCACATTCGCAATTATTATAAGTAAGATGATAAGATAAGCATCATCTAACGATGCCTTTAAAACAACTTCCTAAACTAAAACATAAAATACCTATGCTGAAAAGGCTTGCATCTTCTTAACCATATGATCGTAAAACCCCATCCTAGGTGACACTGAGTAGCCTGCAACACCGTCAACTATTTTGGCCTCTTTAAGTGTTCAAATTTGAGAAATTGTCTTTAAAATGGTGAGATGCAAATCCAAAAATACACCCTATAAACAAACCACTTTTAAATTTTGGTTCACAAACCGTAGCAATGATAGCACTTTGTGATCAAATATTGGGCAATTCATTCATGCTTACAATGGTCCAAATTACTATTAGTATCATCGTATATACCATGAGTTCATTCATTCATGCTTATAATGGTATTAAAGTTGCAAATTTTTCATGTAGAGACCTGGTGGTTGGGTGGGATCTTCTTTTGGCAAAACATATTTTTTCTCCCTTGAAAAAGAAACTTTCACAGCACTTTTTTTGTCAAAGCATGGCTTCTTTTTAACGGCACTAAATTTTGTTTAATACATGCTTTTAAATTTTCTTTCAAGCTTCCAAACATCCAAAAAGGTGAGGTTTACCTCCCTAAAGGTATACTGTCATCAGTAAGAATAGAAGTAAACATGTATAAAAAGCCATTAAAATTAAATGGCATAAAAATTTTATTCTTGAGTAATTTGTTAAAAAAAATTTAAAAATAATACCTGATAATCTAAGCTTCCCTGCGATGCAAAAAGATTCTGTATCCATTATAATGTAATCAATTGAATATAAAAAATACACTTTGTATAAATAAATGTCTAGAGTAAGTATTTCCCACCAGTACAACTGGTGTTGTGCCTCTGTTAATAAAAGAGGTCTCAATGTGAATTTTTCACACATACAAATAACGGTCATTGCACCTGTGTTAATAACAGGAATTGCACAACTTTACAGCGAAGAAAGCCATCACCGTTTAACATTTGATGGTGTGTCTCTGCTTTCAATCTGATGGTGTGTCTCTGATTTCCATTCGGTGGTGTCACATTTTATAAAAAAATTCTGTAAGTGTTAGAGAATTCTTATAGAATGCTGATCATGGAGAGAGGTTATATCTAGTTCCTTGTTAAGGACTAAATTTTTTGGGTGCCACATGCAATAACAGATAATACAGTAACCTAGCTCATCAATGCTTAAAATCAGTAACCGAGACATTTTAGAAGTAATCCAATCAACTATAGTTTTTGGTAACACTAAACCTGTCATTAGAGCGATTTGAAATTCAACGGCAATTTTGAATAAGTCCAGGCAGAAACTTGTAATGCACATCCACACCTAAACAAAGAATTACATCCACACCTAAACAAAGAAAATATGTGACGGGGACATAAGCACAATGAGCACCCAAGAAACTTGTAATACACGCAAACATCACCGGTCTATATCAGATGCCGACCAAAAATATTCACATCATCCAAGTCATCCAATCTTAACGCAGAAGCATTGACATTGCTATTAATATCCACCGTAGAAATTTCATATAAATAAAAGTGTTCGACGTAAATATCTTGGTATTATTGTTCGTGCGGCTACCACCCTTGACTCCAATTTAAGGCATCATGTTTAATTGTATTGGAATCGGTGACTCTTAGTTTGTGTTAGTGTTGATGTCTTTCGTGGGAGTGCTTGGTTATCTACGTGACTTTTTAAACTAAGATGGTTTGATTTTCCAATGTAAATCATCTGGTTATCGTGTCAAGCAGATACCCAATTCTATTGATTTATTCCCTTTTTATTCCTACACTTCCAAGGATTCTCGTAACCAAACATGCCCAAGCAAATCCCTGCGTGCTGGTTTCAGTGTAGGCGTTAAATTGAAAAATTCATGAACTCATTAAATCTGGAAAGAAAGATAAAATGCAATACTCGAATAACTCGCCCACCAAAAACCACAAACAACCAGACTTCTCTAATATAAAAAATGAAATCCGCAGGTTCATAACAGGAAGTAACCCTATAATGTCAAACTATTGAGGGCTTTCCCTTGATTTCGCTTTCAAATTTGGGGCATATATTATTAACTCCGTAACAAATGGCAAATATTTTTAATAATAATTTTGTTTCTTCCAAAGAGCTAATACTTGATATCTTGATAATCATATTGATATTTTTAACATTTCTAAAATGCAAAAGGTATTTTAACCATTTTAAAAATACTAGCCACACAACAAAAGTACTGAAACGGTACAGTTCCACTACAAGGATAACGTGACCTCTGTCAGAGATTAAAGCATTTCTAATATGCCTTTCAATCGGGTATCAATATTTTCAAGAGTTCAGATATTTTTCTACAAGTAATGCTGGGCCATGCACATTTAAAGAAGCCCCATCAAATGTGAAAAGGTAAAAGGACTATGCCTGACAGGATACACTAGACTTTATGACCAGGGGCTTCTGTAATGGGGAACTGTCAGAGATTAGAGCATTTTTAACATGTCTCGGATTCGAGATCATCACTTGCAATATTTTCAAAAATATTCTCTACAAATAGTGCCCTATAAAAACCCTGAAAGTTAACGGTAACAATCCACTAATATGCCTTAAATATGATTAAAACTATGCCTTGCTACGCTAAACTCCACAACCAGGGGTTTAAGTAAATTAGGCCACTGTCAGTGATTACAGAATTTTGAACATGCTTTCTAAAAGCACTCTATCAACACTAACTAGAAATAAAACTATGCATTACAGGATAAACTAAACTCCCCAAGTAGAGGTTTGAGTAATGGGGCCACTATAAGAAATTAAAGAATTTCTAATAAGCCACACGTTTTCCAGATTTTTTTACCCCGAGTAGTGTTGATGCTATGCATATCTTTAAAAAATCTTGTGAAATGTGAAAGGTGAAAGCATATACGCTGCACTTGAGCAATTCAAGCTACAGCATACTGATAAATACAAACTATTGGGAAAAATTTGACAAGATGCTGCACCAGCCTATGTGCTCGCAACATAAGAGACATAAACATGACTATTTCCATTCAGCTATGAAACGTTGAAACAAATCAAGCATTTAAGCTCTTCAGGAGCCCGCTGCATTGAAAGCTAGTAGTGGAGCTTGGTCAAAGAAGACATTGAAATTAATAAGAAACAGCGTGCTAAAGGAAGCTCTATAATGGATCACAACATAGAAAAGAGAAATATGAAGTCCTGAATCATTGATTCATGCAGAATGCAAGGATGCATAAGTTCAAAATTGTAGGTTCAAAATTGTAGGTGCTATTCAGAGAGCTATTAGATTTAGAAATCTCTGAATTTCTTGCATTCCACTGGTCATATAACAGTCAAGAAAGAAGAATTGAGATAAAATTAACTGTAAAGTTACAGATCACCGTTTCATAGATCAGTAACAAATAAAGATAATATAGGTGATGAAATACGTTAACATACGAGCATAAAAAAGATTTGCAGTATTTGCTACGCAAAAGTTGCAAGTCCCAAGATGTTTCAAAGCCTATCTACTACCATTTAAACAGGGATATATTCCAAATAAATTCTAAAATGAGCGGAAAAAATCAGATCAAGTTCCAGTAAATGAATCATTCCCAAAATTCATGTCTCCAGAGATGATGAAGAAGTTTCTGTACATCACATAACTATTAAAATGCACCTCCATAATTCAGTTATAAAAAGGTCTAGATTTGAGCAGTATGTAACAGGTAGGAAGACCAAGATAGGAAGGACTTTGAAGAACAAAAGACTTTAATCCTTTTTCCAAACAATTCGTCCAAAAAGATTGTATAAGAACTTCTATATGATAGCTTCTGCATAACTACAATTTTTATCTGAGGTTGCAGCTGTGGAAATTAAGGATAGAAAGGTCATGTGAGAAAAAAGGATAAGAAAGACTTTGAAAAGTTGTTAACAAAAGACAAATTCAATCATTCCTATTAACCAGAAGTGAAAATCTTAAAACACTCAAATCATTACCACCAGGTAACTAATAGCCTCTGCCTGTCAGAGTTGCCCTTTGTGCTTGTCCTGTCAAAATAAACGCTCCTACATAGTTGTACGCAGAAGTTCATATGTTCTGGGTTACCTGATATTTCTATAATGCGATCCAGGGAGCCAGGAACAGGTTCATGGACCTTCAAATTAGCCCCTGACAGCTGGAGAAAACAAAGATCATTGCTATAAATCTCCAAAAACATAAAGCAAAGCAAACAAGCAATTATGCAGGACTACCCTACCTGACAAATTTTAGCAATATTGCTACCTCCTCTTCCAAGAACAGAACTCACAGCGTTTGCTGGAACAGTCACCTCAGTTGGTCCATGGGCACCAGCAGTAAGAAAACTATGGTTTAAGCACATTAATCATCAAATCAAATTAGTAAATATTAGCCAAAAAACAAAGAAACAAACAAAGATAATGCATCTATTTTGTGAAGAAATAAGAGAAATGAATCACCTGCTACCATATGATGATTGAGTTGGAGGGTATGCCAATAGTGATGAATAATTACCAATGCCACTCTTAACAAAAATTTAACAAAAAATTAATTGAAGCGAAACAAATAAATACCAGAAAAGCCAGTTCTCTCCAAAACACCTGAACCCCTCCAATACCACCTAAGCCTAGTGTTGATCGTTCAAGTCCAGAACCTATAACAAGCATTGGAGCATAGATTGAAGTTAGAGGAATGCCCGCAAACAGTGAGGAATTAGATAGATTAGTGGTTGCAGTAGCAGTGGAAGCAACATCTTTCTCTTCATCCTTGAATTTGTTGTCCCTCAACCTGGTGACTATTTCTATGAGAGCTTCCCTAACCACACTAGGATCTCCAGTAACCTGAAATTAGTGAAATAAAACTCAAATTAAGCCAAATTAAAAACCAGAAAAAAAAACGTATCCTTATGGGTTCTCGTTCATAGCGAATATCTAGTTTCAGTTTTAGAAATTTCATTTTTGGAATAAATGGGCATGCATGACCATATGGTATTTGTGTATATTTGAATATCAGGAAAAGTGAATCCAAATTTTCCATACCTCCTACATCTTGGAATCCAAGTAATCAGCGTTCTTTGATTTTATCCATATCTGGACATCTATTACTTTTGATGTAGATTTTAATTAACTTTTTTTGTAATAAAATGTTTCCAAACATCCATCCATATTTCGGTTTCATTGATCAATGCAGCCTGCTAGTTCTATGACAATCCACCTAAGACTCAATAAACAGAATTCTTCTACAAAAATAATAAAGAACAATCGCTTTCATTGTTAACCATTTTACAATGCATTCGAAGTGAAAAACATGATTGCGTTTAAGAACTATGCATTCAACTCTTTCAGTGAACTCTTTTTATGTCATTAACATTTCTAAATCAAAATGGTCCTTTACTACTTACAGAAAATGAAATGAGATGGAAGTTTACAAAAGCAAAAATGAACTCAATATATCACGTTTTCAGAAAAGAATAAATAACTTTTAAACTATTGTACCTTTGGGAACAAGGGATCGGATGTTAATTGGAGTACAGCTGTATCAAGTGCTTTTCTGGATTGATCTTCTTCCGAACAAGGAATCTTATGCAGAATCTGAATTATGCACACCATAAAAATCAAACTATTTGGGAAAAAAAATCATAATAACGTAAGAATGTTATTAATCAAAGTAGGACCAATGCATTAAAGAAAGAACAGAGCTGAGATAAAGAAGCAAGACTTTCAATCAAGGATTCATGAAATTGGGCTACGAAAATTTACAGATTCCAGGAAAATAGCCCACTGGAAAGCCTTGGTTGTGTTGGGATGATCCCACACGACAGCATCCCCAGATGACTGAAAGCCGCCTGCAAGAATTAGCATATCAACGAATGCCTTGACACACACCATGAAGTCATGAAGATCGATTTCAGGATGAACCCACTTGCTGTCCATTGCTGCTTCGTGTTACCACTGTGTTTCTGGTCATGAAAATTTTGATTTCAGCCACGTTTTCGCACTGGTTGGAACCACTAAAAGGCCTTGCTTTCCCTCCATTACGACATGCGAAATTTAATTTGTATTTCCCAAGGGTGAGCCACTTCAATTTCACCATTGTGACCCGCAAATTTCCGGAGCAGTTCACTGCGGACGATCTCCTTTACCGTGTCAATCAATCCATGGAAAGAGACGTATCGCTTAAAAAATAGCAAAAAACATTAAACTTTGCAAGTCTCTTTAAATATTAATTTAAAAAAGATATTACTTTTAGGGTTTTGGAATCCAAAATACTTGTAATATAGGTATTCCTAAGATAATGGAATTTTATAACACAGTATTACAGTAGAATCCAATCTATGACATGGAGTTTTTAAATCAAGAATCTTACAAATATGCTAATACTTTATTCTTATAAGATTGTTATGTATGTATATATATATTATATAGAAAATGTAACAAATAAAATGGAGGTGTTATGTAATATATTTATTTTCATAAATTTAATATTTTTTTGGTATTGTTGAGTCTAAGAAATTGAAAACTATAAATTTTTGTTCCATATTTTTTTTTGTTTTGTGATTTCTTTATAGAAGAAATGTGAAAATGAAACTAAAACTAACATTTTTTACTTACTTGAGAATTCCTTTAATGGAATTTTTTTTTTTTAATTTATAACTCAATGCTACCCAATGGAATCAAACCTATGACCATTTAGAGATTTGGCTATTGTGATTCAAAATTCTCATCATCAGTAGGTTCAAATATAAAAAGTAGATGAATATACTTATGATGTTTGACTAAAAATATTATAGTAAAAATCATTTTTATTTTTAGCTTTTTGCTACTTTGCACCCAAAGAAAGTACTCTGTACGAACAAGAAGACTTGTCACAAGATTTTCTTGGCATGGATATTGCTAGTTTTCCTAAAAAACAAAATCTTTTTGGTGACTTTAATGTTAAAGAGTGAGTTTTGATTAGATCATTATTAGGTACTAAAGTTTTTGGCTTTTTTAAATATGAAAAAAGTGCATAATGAAATCATTGCTTTGAATATCAACAATTCAATCCTAAGGAAAAACATTTATTGGAAACACTACAAGGACTAGATTAATTGGTTCTAAATGGCATCACTTTTGTAAAACTCTAAGGCAACTCTAATATTGATTTTCTTCTTTTTAGCCTATAAAATGTTAGGCAATATCAAATGTTTTGAAGTAGGTGAGAAAATAATTTACTCTTGTTATCATCATTTATACCTTACGTGACACTACACATTGGATATAATCACTATAGAATAACTAGGAAAAACGAAGGAGAATTTTTACAACAAAATTCAAATTATGTGGAATCCAAATATAAGTCTTACAAAAACTCTAATTACAATTATCATCAATATTTTTTAAATATTAGAATACAATAATCAACAACAGTTGATAATGAATGTAAGACTATTAAAATTTCATTGAATACTCAAAAATCACTAGAGACTATAAAGTCATATAAAAATTTAATTCAAACTAATAAGATAGAATTTGTCAAAGGAAAATTAGTTTATTACAAAATTTGTCAAATTTTTTTTTAACATTTAATTCAAATCAACACTACTTTTTTATCTCTCAAAGATATTAAAAACTTTTATCAAACTTTGTTTCATGGCAATGTCAAAATGGAAGAGTTTCATATCAATGATAATACATTGTTCATTTCTTTTGATGACACAATACAAGGGATAAAAATACTAGCATCATAAAAAGATACTTGTACAAATAAAAAGATACACCCCAATATTTATAGAAGTTTAGAACTCAGTGCTACCTAGTAGAATTAAACATGCAAGTTGGGGTTACGAGGTAAGACTTGTACCACTAGGCTAACACCTCATTGTTAGAAAATAAATGGTGCAACAATAAAGTAGTTCTTCTTTTTAACAAATTTGACAAAAAAGATATCAATAATTACAAACTAATTGTAATAGCAATATTTTTACCAAGCTTTTGGGTACAATTCTAGAATCTATGCTTTGAAGATGAGCTAAAGAAAATAAGACATGTGAAATTTTCTAGATAAGATAGGTAACACCATTATACCACAAACCATCTCATCACTTTAAAATATATTATTAATAAAACAAAAGGTTCATAAAAGAATACATTATCTACGTTCTAAATTTCTATAAAGCCTATGATTTAGTCATTCAAAGTAAGTTATGGAGGTGCTTTGAAATTTTATAAGTTTTTATAACCTTGTTATTTACCATCCATAAACATTGCAACTATGTATACATTCAATTTACAAATTGGCAAAAAAAAATATTAAATAGTTTTGTTGGTATTAAACAAGGATTTCTCATTTCTCTTAATTTGTTTAGGCTTTTATTCATAAACTTAAACAGTAGATGCATAAAATACCAACTCAATTTGTAATTACAATTGGAAATAGCCTTACTGACATCATACTTTATGTTAATGATGTTATTTTAATTTCAATTTCAATAGAAGGATTGTAACAAATGCTTAATATTCCTAATGACCTTTATTAACATTCAATGTTAGAGTTTTGGTTCATACCTTATGGACAACTCTAATTACCAATAATCATTATAATTAAATTTATAATATTCATCAATTTTTGAAATATAGTCATTCATAAACCTAAATAATTCATAGTAGACTCTTTAGTATCTTCTTAACATCAATTTTCTTTATAGAAGTTTTTCCTATGTGTGAGACTAAGATCCTTTGCATTCATAATCAGATGTATACTTGTCGACAACTTGTTCATTCATAAACTTAAGAGGTTACTATGGACTACTACATATTCCATAGCCTATCTTTCCTTTTGTGGATACTATGGCTACACATTTATGCAATTCTTATCTCCTTTATGACTACATTACAACATGCATCATTATGCCCAACCTTCCATTAGATTTTCTCTATTCTTTATGAACTAGATACATTACCTACTGATGAGCCACGATATTGCATCAGCTGCTATATCGCGTCAGCCCCTGCGATATCGCAGCTCGTCGCCAGTTCTATAAATAAGAGGCGGCTTTCCCTTGTTTCTTAATCTAGATCTAGACCCTTAGCTAAACTCTGGCAGTTTTACCATTCTAGAGATAGAATAATTTCCATGTGCTTGCAGTAGGAGTCTCAAAGTGAACGGATCTTTATTCAAGCAAATTGTAGCTGAGCACACATTTGTGTACGACAATAAAGACAAACTTTTTGATAAACCTTGCAGTACATGGACTAAGCGAAATAGGACTTAATTACTATTGAATGTTTAAATGCTTTCTTAGACAATTAATCTCTCTCAACCCTTTACTCTCCTAGTTAAGTGCATTCAGTACAACCGCTTCGAGCACGTGTGTGATGCTTGGTAACCTAGTAATGAGTAGCGTTTGGTAATCCCAGTAGC
>MNCI01024660.1:0-20673 GCA_015680685.1 Gnetum montanum
CCTTGGGCATACATCCCTAGGGTCTTTCTTGTTTCATCACGTAGCGCATCAATGATATGGTACATTAGCCTTTCTTCGGAGAACTCATGGCCTGGATAGTTGTTTAACAATGCATAATATCTTTCTAAGGCCATGTCCAAGGGTTCGTGTTATTATTGTTTCCACTCTTGGATTTGTTTCCTCAAGGCCGACACTCTTGCGTAGTTTTGATATCTTTCATTAAAGACTTCTACCACTTTTGGCCAACATCGTATTGAATTTGGTTTTAACGATCTATACCATACTTTTGCTTGGCTAACGAGTGTCATAGGGAAGAGCTTGAGTTTTCGCCAACCATTATCAATGTTTTTCCATGCGTAGACATCGTAGAAGGCTTGTAAATGTTGATGCAAATCTAATTCATAGCCTCCTAAGAAATTAGAAAAGTTGCTTAAATCAAGTCTGGGTAGACGGCTCTCTTTACGATGCCTACGGAAGATTCGAATAGCCTCTTGTATTTGCGTTAGGCTTGTAGTGGCTAGTAGGGGTTTATCGTCATCAGGTAAGTTATGCTTTCATGTGTTGGGATAATGTTGCCTTCCTTTATGTTTATAAGAAATCCCCACCTCATATTGTGTACTCCAATCTTCATTATCATGTAATTTGTTGTTTCTCCAATGAATTGCCTCACTAGATCTAACATTATTGTAGTCTTGTAGGAGAGGCATGGTTGTAAAATTGTGTGTGAATTCNATGATATAACTAATCTAGATAACTAGCACCGTCCCTGGCAACGATACCAATGATGAGTGACAAGGTACCCATACGCTCAACCATACGAATACGAGCATTTCATGCACGATCCAGTCGAACTTTGCAGATGGGCTAGTTGTGGTATCAAGATAGTTATCCTTAGGTTGTAGTTCATTGTCTTCCCATCTGGACTAGTGTTAACTTTTTCACATATGGATTAGTCCATAGTGAGGTGTATGATATGTTCCTATACTAACGCTACTCCTGGATATAATGGGAAATAATATTAACTAAGCTAAGAGAGAGTGTGTAAGAGAGAATCTAAGCTAGCCTAACTGCGATGAGCATCCATTCCTTGATCATATATACATATCTTGGACTTCGTTCACAACTACCATTGGGATTACCAAGCACAGATCCTAGGTATGCTACTAGGTTACCAAGTAGTCACACTTAAATGCTCATAACCAAGTTGTACTCATTCTGCGTTTAATAGGAGATAAGGATAGAAATATATTAGCTAAGAAAGAAATGAATAACAAAGAAAATAATAATTAAATAATTAATTAAGCTAAGTGAATGCTGCAATGACGAAGTAATCTTGATCTTTATTTCCGGTCATGTGCATGTCCAGGTACATCACACTCAAATAAGGATGTCATACAATTACAATCACCACACTGTGGGCATACACTGGGAGAGAAGGGTTAAGAGAAGAACTACATAAAACTTAACACTTAAACTAAGAACTAAAAAACCTGCCTATTAGATCTTTCTGACTCTTATTTATAAATGAGCAGATAGGTCACGATATTGCGTCGGCAGTGACATCGCAGATGTGATATCGCAGCTATTGCGATAGCACGGCAGCAATATCATAGCCAGAAAATTCATGACTCATCACCTACTTTAAGGAGAATCCACTTATATAACTCTTAGACATATAATTTTGGCCAAGAGGCCAACCCATCTGGCATGAAGCTAGATGAGAGGGGGATGAATTTTTTTGACACCCTTCATGAAATGAAAAAATGGAAAAATCTATTTTGCATACCACCATGTCAGACACAACCAAATAAAAAAAATGAAAGCTGTAACTCTTAGGCAAGCTTGAAAGACAAAAATCTAGCCTACCCAATACAAGAGCACAACCTCTAGTAGCAATGAAGTGATGTTACCAGAGCTAGTTGGTGAGGCCAGTGGCCCAAACTAGTGTTTGGATGGTGCCAATGGTGGCTAGACGTAGCAACGCCTAGCATTGGAGGATGCCTCTAATGAGATCCAACAATACACCTAGCAATGAAAATCCCACCACATGTGCCATCATTGATGAAGATGCTACTAATGATGGAGTGATGGTGAAAATTCTAGATAAAGGGGATGAAGCCACAAAGGATGCTAATGAGGTTGAGAATGTACCAGAAGATGGAAATGCTATAGTTGCACATTGCATAAATTAGGTTGAATATCATGATGGAAATTCTATAGCCATGTGTGATGGGGGTCAAGTTAACCATCATGATGATGCCCTACGTAGTCGAAAGGAGGCTTGCATCAATGCTGAGAAGGTTGACGATGATGGTGGAAAAGGTGGCACTATAGTGATGGTTGTAGTAGAGAAATGAGATAGCATATATAATGTAGGTGGTGGTGTCAACAGGCCCAAAAAAAATCATGCTTTGGAGTAATGGATCTATGTGCACTCCACATGCAAAAAGTAGTTCACAGTATACTTGCAGAAATTTCTAACTTTGTTTCTAGTGAGCTGGCATTGCTAATTTTATTATCTACAAGCTACCACTTCTAGTTCATGAATCCCTTAGAAATATCTAATAATATTCTTTATGACCTCACTTTCACTAACCCTAATTTCTACCCTATCTAAGCCTCCACAGTGGTAGAGATGCAGTGGCTTCTCCAACTAGGATCACCACTATCATGACTAGCATACCCAATGTAGTGCAGTGGGCATAGAGAGTGTAGCTCAACAAAAACAATGTGAGACTCAATGGTAGCATGATGTAGTGCATCTTATTGACCATGTTCATGAAAAATGCAGTGTAGCTTATTAACCATGTTCACGACAAATATAGTGCAGCTTGACAGTGGTGTCCATTATAGACCTAGTGCATAATAGACCTTGATCACAAGGAGACATTCCTTTATGGGGCTTGGCACAATGTACCAGGAAAAGGTCAAGCATGGAAGCAAGATGGAAATCTAGCCTTTTTCTTCTTGGCTTTAGTTGGAATTTTAATAGGGTTAAATTTTGCATGCTATATTATCATAAACTCTTGCTTTCAATTATAACAAAAGCTAATATTCTTTTTTACTTCTTACTTCATGGTTTCTAATAATTCTTAGGTTTTTTTTTTGAAATTTTTCTCTAACAAAACTTGAGGAGTTAAAAAGGAAAAGTATCAATGAATGATGCTTCTGCTTTTAAATATGTCTTACTATCCTATAGGACATTATGATTTATAGTTGATTAGTACTGGGATTATAATGATAAATTTGGCTACTAAATTTTTATTATTAAAATGTCAATCCTATTATTGATGTTAGGGTAACGGAAAATAAAAAATTTACTTTCTACCAATAAACCATTCAGATGTAAGAGGGTAAACTTGGTTCCAAGGTCCACTTGTTACTAATTTTCTACAACAATAGTGTTCTCAAAAATGTTGGTAATATTTCTTGGTTGTTAAAAATTTAGGCAATTGAGCTAATTATTTTACCTTTGATAAACAAAGTTTTAAATTTTACATTATTTTCATAAAATTCATCATGAATGCATGTTAAATGCTAAATATTAATTTTCTTAGTGCTCCTATAGATAATCCATGATCTTATTCATTGTCCAAGTAGTTAAGGTTGATATCATGCCTAATGTAATGAAGTGAATGGAATTTGGAAATTTTATTATAAATGAGAATTTTAAGGTCTACATAATAATAGTGTGCCCTTAAGAAATTATTCACATAATCTTGCCTACTATTTTTAGGCAGTATCCATTATGTTTTGTTTTCATATATAGGCATTATCTATTTTGTTTTCATATATGGCCAGTATTGATTTCATAAATGTATAGTATGTTTCATGAATGAAATTTGGAAATTTTATTATGTATGTGCTTAGTTAGTCTCTACTCAACTTCATATGCCTTCTTATGGTACTATCTCTACCTTGCATATGGCTACTCAACTTCATATGGGTTCTTTATGAAATATTCTACACAGAAATAATCTATTTCACATTTCATCATAATTTTAATTAAATTACATATACACACATTCTAAATCTATTTCCTATTTCACTATTTGTAATTGTATGCTTAAGGACAAAACATGCTCATCACAATGTTCCTATGGGTCTATTTAAAACTATAATGTTATATAAACTCACTTTAAAACTACTAAAATCTTTTAAAGCTTGAATTTTAAATAACAACAATGTTATATAAACAATAAGTTTTAAAAGTTATAATGAAATAATAAATTTAGAATATGCTTGAAAAGTTATAAAAGAAAATATTTTTAATAGGTAGGAAAATAAAACTAATTTTTTTTTGTAAGATATTAGAATTAAGCTTATTGTTTAAGAATGATGAAGTTGAATATTAGAATTTAGGTATTTTCAAAAACATGGATCTTGCTACTATTAGTTCCAATAGGGAAGGCGTAAAATAGTCTATTCAAGATCATGTACAACAACCATCTATTACTATAGATAATGTGATTCATGGAGGTTGTGGCAGTGGGCATGGGTGTGCCTAAGGTTGAGGATGACCATGGATTTTAGAAACTAGAAATCCATAATTGATGTGTAAAAGAGAGAGGATGGTTTCAAAAACAAGAATCAAAATGACACAAGTGAGAATGCAATGGATTCTACAAAATTTAGGAGTATGATAATAAATTTATTTATGCATTTTTTAATATTTCAAAATAAATATTTAACATAGGAAAATATTAGCATGTTATTTATGCACTTACATTGCAAATATTTTTTTAGGCTACATCAACTTTGAATCTTCTCTCATCACCTAGAAATTCATCCTCATGAATGACCCACATTATTATTAATACTAATACAAATAATCAACAAGAATTATCAATTATTATTATCTACCCATGCTCATGTTAGTATATATTTTTATTGAATATTTTATTCACATTTCCTAACATTTTATAGGATATTGGAAATGCACCTACACCTATTATTTAGGCTACATTCAAGCCAAAGATGACAAATGTAGAAGAATAATTGCAAAAAAAAAAAAAAAAAAACAACAGGTATAGTATAAGGCATAGTATAGAGAGAGTAAGTGCCAAACAAGGTAACATCAACATGAGGATGAATCATATCATTGAATGCATGAAGGTATAGATGTCTCCATTATACCAATAATGGAAATTCCTTCTTCTAAAGTTATTCAATCTTTTCCAAACTTGTAAAAGATATCTACAGAAATTGCTCATGCAATACAAAATTTTAATACTACAATTAGAAGTTTTAAAAATGCATATTCTTGCAATGTATGTAATGAAATGTTTCTTAGCATATTATTGGATTCAACAATTAGTAGCGAACTAACATGCAATAGGTGTATTAATGAAAAGAAACAAAATATTTTTGACAGTTTTGGCTATGAGATCAAATGATTTTCTATTGAAAATAACATGGATCCAAGAATCCAACCACCTATCCTTTCCTATTTAACTGATGTTGAAGAAATGTTAATGGTAAAAGTCAATCCCATATTGCAAGTTATACATGCAGTTGGTGGACAATTTAGGTATAAGGGTCACACAATTACCTTTTCTTAGGAATCCTACAAATTTTGAAGAGACTTTTTCTTAGAATTAAAGATATCCTTTTCTTTATATTAATAGGAGTAAATGAAATGGGCACCAAGTATAATTTCATTATTAACAACAGATAAGTTCATGAAGCCTTACCTTTTAAGAAGGCCAATTATCTATACTATTAGGATGTCAAGATCAATGTGCATGCACTAAACAATGTTGCTAATGTTGGTGATGTTAACATCTTATATAGCATTTCTTATATTCCATTGTTAGAAAAGAGATTGCATTTTGAAGGTCTATTGCTTCAAATAGATGAAGAAAATATTATTAGTCATACATTGTTAGTTGCATAGTGTTCTAGAATTGTAACAAAGGAAATTGATTGGATAAGAGCATGGATGCAAAATTCAGATGTTGCTTAATAGCCTTCCATGTCGTATGCTCCTATTAATGAGTTTAACATGATGGGGTTGTTTATGATGCCATTTCCAACTCTTCAGCCTAAAGGAAAATGTGATTTTCTTAAACAAAGAGCTAAAGATGTCAAACTACATGAATATGCAAAACATCTTATTGATTACAAAGATGGTAGATTTGTATGCCACAAGCACTTCAAGTAAATATTATTTCTCGATTTGTTTTTTTTTTCAATTATTCATGGTATTTTTAAAACATTGAAGAAATATGTGTGATTTATTTATAGGTATTATATCTATAATTTCATTAGAAGGATATGGGCAATGGAATCTACCTTTGTATTTTTTTAAAAAAATATTGTTGATGTATCCATAATTGTTAAGGTACTATGGGAGCAATTGCATAATGCTCCATCACATTTCAATGTTGACAATTTGATGTGATATGGTACCTCTGTTTGTAGTACACCATTTTATTGGAGAAAATGTAAAGTAGAGCTAAATAACATAGTGAATCAATTGAGAACACCTCCTATTTTTCTTACTCTAAGTGCATTAGATCTCTATTGACCTGAGTTGCATAATCCAATGGAAGGAGATCCACATGAGAACTCATCAGAATTGAAATGTTGGAGGTAGAGTAATATCATAGAAAATCCACATATAGTTGCAAAGTTCATGCATCATCATCACATTGCCTTTTTCAAAATAGTTTTGATGAATGAATGCCATATTGTTGGCTACTAGACATGATATGAGTGGTAGCATCATGGCTCTTTACATGTGCATGGGTTCCTATGGATACAAGATGATCCAAAGGTAGATGAACTCAACCATAATGATCCTAACAACATGCATAGATTAAAGGAATTTTTTGATTTAATTAAAAATTCATGGAATCCTAGATTTACAGCTAATGGAAATCCAAATAATGTAAGTTCTTATTTATCTTTTATCTTCTTTTCACAAATTTTTTTTGTTGATATTGCTTGGAATATGAAAATATTAATTTCTCCATTGTTAGATATTTTAATTTGTCTTCCCACTTAGGTTTTACATGTAAATATGTTATGTCATCCATGTGAGTTGACTACCGAACAACTATAATGTATGGATATAGAAACTAATTATCCTAATTTGCTTAATGTTGTTCAAAGACATACTGTCTATAAACCTAGTGCATGCTTAAGAAAACATAATGGAAAATATGTTTGCAAGTACCACATTCTAATAAAATTTTTATTTCCTTACTATTTCCTCATCATTGCATTCATTTTTATTAGTAGGTAAACTATAATTTATCTTGGAATAAAAATTAAATAGATATTCAACTTCCATATTTTAAAATTCTAGGTACAATGTTCCTTGGTCATTATCTTTAGAATCCACTCTTTAGAGAGATCTAGAAAATAATAATGAGATTACTTATGTTTCTGAAAGAAACAATTTGAGGCTTAATATTCATAATAGAATGATGCTTCAGACATGGAGGTCAAATACAGATTTTCAACTAANCAATTTGAGGCTTAATATTCATAATAGAATGATGCTTCAGACATGGAGGTCCAATACAGATTTTCAACTAATAATGTCATGATATGTTGTCATAAAATATATCATGAAATATGTAGCTAAATCAAAGAAGAAATCACAATATTTTCATGACATGTTGCTACAAATTTGCTCAACCCTATTCTACACCTCTATAATGTTTGTTGCAATAATTATGTAATGTATTCCTTCATGAACATATATGAAATATAGAAGATTTTATTTCTACCAATTTATGTTTATTGGTATATATTAGTTGGTATGCAAATAGTGATATTATTGAAATAGTTNTTGGTATATATTAGTTGGTATTCAAATATTGATATTATTGAAATAGTTCAAATAATATTTTAACAAAAACATTTATAACAATGTCCTTTATAATAATAATTGATAACTTTAAAGCTTTCAAAGATATTTTCACAGCTTAACTTTTATAATAATGACCTTTATAATGATAATTGATAACTTTAAAACTTTGAAAAAATAATTAATTTCTACTTCATATATATATATGAATTAGTTGAGATGATTTTAAAGAGGATGATGTTGAACAAGTCCAACTACTAGACTAGGAAACAAGAAAACTAAAAATGGAATCACTCATCCACCCTTTGTTTCTCTACTCATTTTCCAATTTAGTTATACCCTCTTGATCAAGTTTGTTTTGTATTTATTTGTTCATGGTGTTTTTGAGTTGTTATTTATGCAAGATATTTATGTTTCAAAAACACCTTGAATAAACAAAGATAGAACAAACTTGACTGAGAGTGTATAATTAAATTGGAAAATGACTAGAGAAATAAAGGATGGACGAGTGCATTCATTTTTAGTTATCTTGTTTCTTTATATAATAGTCAAGCTTGGTTAACATCATCTTCTTTAAAATAATCTTAGCCAATTCATATATATATATATAAGCTAGTTTATACTCCACCTTCTCATGCTTAGTCATATTCAACTATACTCCTAGTGATGAATACATCCTTTAATTTTTGTCATCTACTCATGTACTTATTCTTAGAAACATAAACCTCCATGTTTAATTATTTAAGCCTCAATGTTTTTATGAACCTCTATTGGAACTTCATGGTTATTGTCACTATTTCTAGATATTCTTTTCAACTCTCATTACATCAAAACTCCCAAATTTCACTTGGTTTTCAAATTAGAAAATTTTATCTAAGAGTCACATCAATACATTGCCATCAAAAGATCCTTGTTGACACAAAGCAAAAAATCTATAAATACATGCCAAATTGTTTCATTTTTTTCATCATTTGCTTCAAAGGAATAGGAAGTTTTTTTTTTAATCCGAATACCTTCCAACCATAATAACTTTTTCTTAGAACATCTAATTCAACCTATTTTTGATTCTGTGAGCTTATGGAGTTAAGTTCTACATCATGAGGACATCAAATATTGTTTTCTCAACAAGTAGAACACCTCACATGAAGTTAAAATATAATTAACATATTAATTATTGATTAAAATAAAAATAAAAATAAAATTAAAAGACATAAGCATCTTAGTGCTTTAAATCCTAAACATCTACAAACACTTAAGGGCTTTAGAGCTACATTTTTTTGAGTTAAAGCTAAAAATGGGTGATCCATTCATATAATAAAAACTAATTCATGATCATTCTTCTAATTACAAATGGCTCCTAAGAAAGGTCCTGAAGCTAGTAAACCATCATTACCCAAGAAAACTCAAAGAAATAGTAACAATAATAATAATAGTAGTAAGCTGATAAAGCTATTGAGGAAATACACATCATTAGATCACTATGAAAGGAGCTAAAGGTAGAATCTCTCTAAGAGATCTCCATCATTAAACCTTAGGTAGTCTAGGCAAGATAAAGTACCTAGACCTAGGTCAAGTATAAAGGTTACCTTGATAGAGGTATTCCTAAAAAACGTTTGTAGCAAGAAGATCCATATTATAGTTCTTCAAGAATCAAACTTTAAACTATTCCATGAGTATACACCTAAGGAGTTCTAGGACCAATTACAAGCATCCATGTTTTGACCCATCATTTCTTCTAGTGGGGAATGGTACCTAAAATAAATACATCTCTTCTAGAATAACCACTAAGGATATTCAATGGTAAAAATCAAGGAAATTACCATCTCCTACTCGATGGAAGCAATAGCTAAAGCTTTGGAATTATCCAATATTGGATAAAAGTTTGCAAAGGTGTCCACCAAGGTGGATGCAGAAGTCAAGAAGAAGTGAACAAAATGATGCTATAGGATGAATCACAAGGAGTATGATGCCCTCACTAAGATATAGAGAATTTATTTCAACATTTTGACCTATCACTTAAATCCCATAGTATGACCAAGTAAGACTATAGCCTTCTTTGCCTAGGCATGTGCTCCTCTAAGTAGAAAATTCCTAGTCAACCTATCATAGTTGATATTTCTCAAAATTGAGAAAAGATTCAAAGAAAGTTTAAAATATTTGAAATGCTACCCTTCTTATGCTTAATTAGAAAATTATGCAAAATAGGGATAGATTACTATGCTAATAACATAATCCATAAGACTCCTACCACATCATAATGGAAAGTGATGACAAAAGATGAACCTATTGCCTAGTTCCAAGAGGAAGCACTAGTGCCACTATTACCTTCAAAATAAATATATATAATTGATGAGCACCTAAGGTAACCTCAGGAGTAGTAGCAAAAAATTCATTAGGAAGTGATGGCAAGCCATTAATCTACTACCTAGCTATGGNCAAATTCATTAGGAAGTGATGGCAAGCCATTAATCTACTACCTAGCTATGGGTCACTTAAATAATGTTATAAGGATTATCAATTAGCTGATGAATGACTTGAGAGTAATTTTTTCTTCTCATAATAAGCCCAAGCTATTATTCATACCTATCCCAATGCAATAAAAATCATGGTATCTTTACCTACCAAATAGTTTCTTGAAATTTTAGGTAATTTCATGATCTTCATTGTGATTCTAAAGGAGGAAATCAATGTAATAGTATTAGTTATATCACACAAGGACTATGAGATAGCTATTAATATTATGGATGATAAAGTCAAAGAAGTCCTAATGGATTTTGTAGCATCTATCCTAGATGTTGCTATAATGATCGATATCCAAGTTTCTATAGGATCTAGAAGTATGGGAATGATAGCTTAGCATAAGAAGGTGCTTGAATGACTAGTGGAATCTAAACAACTAATTTCAAAAATATTCAATATTCCAAAAGATATTTTATCTACCCAATCAAATATGCTTGAGATAATGGTTAGGCTCTTCATCATAATAATCTAGCTAAAGGAAACTACCAATATCAATTAAATGTTGGTAATTAAATTTTTTAATCTAATAGCCTGCTTATCCAATCCTATCATTTTATGGCCCAAGCTAATAAGAGATGAAGCTTTCCAAAAGCTTCAAGAATAATTGAAGGAGATCAAGAATGCAAAAGGAAGTGTAGTCTAGGAAGCATCATTGCTAGACACCATGCTTACTACTAAAAACAATGACATTTTCCAAATACATAAGGAGAACAAGTTGCTGATCAAGGAAAACTACTGTCTATTAAAGGTAGAAACATAGAAGGAAAAATTAATGGAATACCTTAGGTATCAGCAAGAAAAAATTACCAATGTGAACCAAGATCTATCAATGGATGAGAGGTGTGCNATAAGGAGGTTGGCTATAGAGAATCAAAATCTATCAATGGATGAGAGGTGTGCCATATGCTAAAAGATAGTCATTGAGATTTTCACTTGGAAGAATGAGATCTTGAAATACAAAAAGATAAATAATCATTATAGGGACCAAGTAGGCATGCTCAATGAGGTAAATTAAGAGGAAATATAATTAGTAAATACAAAGATGAATGAAACACTCTAGCAACTCCAACAATGTGGTGTTGTGTGGTAACCTATCTTTGATGGGTCAAAGGCATAAAATTAGGTGGAACTTCACATAAAGGAGCTACAAATTAAGTAAATAATAGAATATATGAAGATGGCTAATCTCCAATATGGAAACCTAGTAATGCTAACTATAGGATGGCTAAGATTAGAATTTGAGAAGCAAGTTGCTAGCTTCTATCTCTTATATGAGATAAAGTTCAAGCTCCCTAAGAAATCTAAGTAGAAGTTAAAAATAACTAATGTAGATCATGAGGTTCTTAAAAGCATATTTAATGATCAAAGATCAATTTCAAACTTGGAAAGATAAATGACAGTCCACCAAAAGCTACAACATAAGTAATTTGATTCTTGGTTTATGAATACTAAGAAAATGTTTCTCATTTTACCTTGCCCATGGGAGGTGCTTGCTCTAACTACTTTAGGCAATGCTTCTTGAACTATCCATATCCTTAATGCATGGAGGCACAAATGAAGGTATTACTAGATCCCTTCAAATTATCTAAAGTAGTAGCAACAATAATAGGACAACCAAGGCAATTAGATGAACTAGGGTAATAAGAGCATCAATAGGAATCATAGGAGCCTTCACCTTCTAGCACTACATGAACCATGTACCTTGGTCCATTTTTGTACATGGCCCATAGCCAATTTTTGTTAAGTGTCCAATTTTGCTAGACTTCATTATAATCACTTGAATAATTTTGTAATGCAATACTCATGTTTTATCAAGTTTGTCAATCAATAAGATAATCCCATACTTCTTCAAATTTTGTAAATAACTCAATCCCATTTTTATGTACTTGAGGATGAGTTTTTAGTCAATTATAGAGGGATGATGAAGTTTGAATCAGTTAATTGTATTAATGTAGTTCCATTAACACATAAGCATCAATCCATGCCTTAATGCATTGACATATATGTGTTAATGCAATCTAGTATTTTGCCTATATAAATATATGTACTCACTACATTTATGATATGTTTGATCAGTAGCATTATTGAACACTTGTAGTTATTCTCCACGAAAGTTAGATTTTTTCTCCTCTAAGTCCCTATAGTATGCATTGAGTTAGTTGTATAGAATTTCATTTGTATATTATGTACATGGATACTTACATATGCTGATAATAAAATAAAGATTGTTTCCATCCATTATAACACTTGGATTAGTATTTAGCTTACTTTTCAGAATTTTATCCTTAATGCATTTTACCATTTTGTATTAGCAATTAAAGTTTTCATTTAATAATAGTATTTGAGGATGACTAATTCAAGCATAATGTATTGACATTTGGTCATACACTTGGTAATCTAGTAATGTTAATATAAGTTTAGGAAATATACAAAAAGTGGAAGCAAATGCTCAATGCTTGGGATAATTTAGACATTTTTATGTTCTTAGTTAATTAGATTAATATTTTAATACATCATATTTTTAATATTTTAACAATAATGAAAGTATCTTACACTCAAATCATACTTAACCATATCACTTCAACCAATATAAGATGTGATTAGAAAGACAATGATCAACAATCTCAAGCTTAGTTATCTAGGAAATCATGCTAGGCTAAGTCCATGAAATTTGACTGAATTATGCATGAATGCTTGTGATATGTATGGTTTCAGCATAGGATCTACTTTGCTACTAATCAGATATGTTACAAAAACTCTAATTTTTCTTCTCCTGATCTTTGACTTTTTTCTTTTATCTTGATGTTTTTACTTCAATTTATTGTACTTACATATGTAGGCATGACCTTCAATTACTTTGACTTTTGACTTGTAGAATTCATTTCTTCTTCTTATTTGCAATCTACATCATGGACAATGATGAGTGTTAGTGTCACATTGATGGACCCTTGTTGATGTAGCCTCATCAACAAGACCCCATCGATGAAGCCCCATTTATGTGGTGTTGCCCCATTGACAAGGCCATGTTGATGTAGCATCTACTACATCTACAAGGTCCCATTGACATAGCCCTAAAGCAAAAAATATAAATACAATCTCCCAAGTGTGTTTATGGGCATTAGAATTGATAGTACTAACCAAACTCTTACAATTTTTACATTCAAAAGTTAAAATATTTTCCTGAGTGCCCATAGTAGGAGCCATTGAGTGTACAGATCTTTATTTGAGCAATATTGTACCTAAGCACAATAGTTTGTAGGAAAATAAAGATGAGCTTCTTGATAAATCTTGCAGCATTACAAATATTTCAGATATTTCATTCATGTATTTAATGCTTTTAGTTATTTATTTAATGTTTCCAGTAATTAAGCTAATTAAGTAATTAAGAAAGATAAGCTAGATAGATTAAATACATAAGTACAACCACTTCAAGCATAACATGTATTTGCTTGGTAATCCCAACAGCATTATTACTTGGTGCATCTAGTAGCATGGTGTTTGGTAACCCAACAAAGTATTAATATTTTATTTGTTTGCAAAATTTCTTCTTCTTACAAGTGTGACAATGTTAAAGCATTGATCCCTCAAGAGTGAAAAGTGATATATATTCATTGAGATGTGTATATACCTGACTTCATCTTCATCCTACATTAGGATGAGAAACTGCAATGGCTTGATAAGGAAGGAAATATTATAATGCCTCCTAATCAGTCTATGCCTGTGATGCTACTTCAAACTATTAAGAAGTTAGGAATCCATGATCTTTAAGAAGAATATGTTGTGCAAGACTATGACTACTAAGACTATCATCCCACTAAAAAACAGTGTAGGTGAGATCAACACCAAGAGAAGTATCATGAGGATGTAAAGGGAAAAGTAGTTCACTAATCCCTTGTTCCTACTAAATCAAGATCACAACAAGGACCCTTCCTTTGAGGGATCTCAACATGAAAATTATCCATCCTTTGCTACTAAGGATGAGGGTGTGGCCTTGAATTTGTAGTCTACAATCCACAATCTGAGTTTAGGAAAATATGGCAATCAAGATAAGGGATAAATCAAGAATCAAGATGATAAGAAAAATAATGAACGTGACCATGATAATGAAAGAAAAAATGATAAATATCATAGTGGAGGTAGTCCTCTTCCCTCTTCATCCTCTTCAGCTACATCCTCTTATTTCTTTTCTCTTGGTTCTAAAAGATGTTGTAGAAGGAACAACTATGATGGAGGTAACCAACAAGACCACAATGAATGAAGGGGTAACAAAGGACATCATTAATGACAACGAAATCATGATGATGATGAACCTTTGTTGGAAACTCAAAAAAAGCTTAACATTGCATAGTTAAGATCTCAACTAGGCATGTGAAAGATAGTTGGATCAAGTGCTTATACATGAACAATATTCCAAGATTTGAGGGGGGATATAACTTTAATCTATAGACACATTTACAAGCCTTCCACGATGCCTATGCCTTATAGAACATTGAAAATGATTAGCAGAAAATCAAGCTATTCCCTAGAACACACATCAAGGAAGCAAAATGCTAGTCTAGTCCTTGGAGCCAAAATCCATTCAAAGAGGGAGTACCATGTTAGAACTATTTAATGACAAATATTAAACATACTTTAGAGTGTCCAATCTGAGGAGCAAAATCCAAGGCTGAAAACAAGGAATACATGAATGCTTGGATGCCACCATGGGTAGATATTATTCTCTCTTACATCAATGCCCTATCCATGATTATTATTAGAGGAAACAACTCCACCATATCATAGATGGGCATAGAGTAGATATTAGAAAAACTCTTGGTGTTTATGCCTAAGGAAGACCGTCTGAACTAAGAGCTCATTAGATACAAAGGTTGATAGAAAAGGTTTCAAAAGAAGAATGTGAATCGCGAAAAAGGAAAAGCGTAGAAGAATATAATAGAGTCCCTTCTATAAGAAAAAGGGAGGTTCAATGATTTGACAAGGAGGAGTCACTACTCAGTGAAGTGGTGAATAGGAAAACGTTACACATCCAAAAATCTATTTCTAATATTTTGGCAAAGGTTGATAAATTATGGGAATCTTTGGATGAAAATTTCTAAACTACTATGAAGATTGCTAAAAAATCCAAAGAGAAAAATAGTGATCATAATCATAGAAGGTGAAAAGAAGCTAAACATGCCTACTAGAGAGATAAGGGAAAAGTTGCTATAGTAGAAAAATTTGTACAGATAGACTCTAATGATGATGATGATTGTGAAACTTGTCAATATGAACATCCTAAGGGATGTTGCCCTACGGTGTCACACTTATAAGAGTCTAGGATGTATGCATTGAATGCTTGACTAATACGAAGGAAAGCACCCAGATGATTACCTTATCTTCAAGGCAATCCAAGGTAGTTCCACCAGAAACAATAGGCTTACTACCCAAGTGGAGCTCCACCACAACAATATGAACAATATCGATAGTGGCACCAACCACAGTAATGGGGAATGCCACTACCAAGATAGTAATACCCTTACAAGTAACTAGATACATACAAGTACTATGTTCAACAACCTATCTCTCCATGAAGTTCTACCAACCATGCCTCATTTCACCCTCTAGAGTACCACTGAACACATTCATCATCTACTCAAGGGGAGAACACATATCCATCGCATCCTCCAAATCCATCTGCACACATTCCTCTACCCTCAACCTAGTTACCTCCCAGTCTATCCATGTAGGATAAAATCCCCCACAATGATAGCAATGAAATGCTACAAGGGTTGTACATTCACAATCGACCTTCCAAGTGATTAGTTTAGACAATCAATCCCAAAAATGATCCTCTTTTTGATTGAATATTTCTCCCAAACCCTCATAACCTAATGCAGTTGGTCTCCTTGTATCTCCAACATCCTCATCCTCTGCATTAAACACATTCAAGTATCCTTCAAACCAAATGCCACCTTGTATCTACACTATGATGTTAATTCATGTTGTTTCCAATTGGATCAATGCTGGCAATATTTCCATGAAATGATTTGACATAGAAAGTCCTCTTATTTACTTATAGATCACTAGACATGAGCAATGTAATGCTCTTCTTGGTTCTAGTTCTAGTGTCAATCTCATCTCCCATGACATGTACAAAGCCTAGAACCTACCACTTCTCAAGAAGAACAACATCCATTTTGAATTGGTAAATCAATCAATCACTATTCTTTTGGGATTAGTAGAGGACATTGTGACTATGATTTGTGGGTGGTCATATCCTATAGGTTTTCTGGTGATCAAGATAGAAAATTACAAAGGTGACTTTCCCATCATTATGGAATGTGCTTGGTTAAGCACAGTCGATGCATGAATTGGCATCATGAACATCTCCTTGGTAATATTTAAGGAAAATGAATTTGGATGACTAGAGAAGAAGCATGCTCCATGCATCGTGTATAGTAATAATGGCTATAAATGCATGTAGAAAATCTGATCTATTAAGAGTACATTCATCAAAGCATGCAATCAGTATGCACATGAAATAGATATCCAAATGTGTTTGTATGCAGCAACTACAAAATAGGAGGGCACATAGTGGTTGACAGCTAACTTTGACAGGAACACACTATGCATGGTACCTACTGAGAGCCTAACATGTGTTTATGTCCAAGGCATGGATGAACTTGAGTAAGTTCAACACCAACTCTCAAATGATGAAGATGATGAGACCTATTGAGGAGAGTTGCAAATGTCTAATAATTTGAAATAAAAGCCCCTAGAATTAAAAACTCTACTAGCTAGCATGGAGTATGCATTTTTAAATAATGGTAAGCTAGTCATAATCAATGCTAATGAATCATGTTTTTCAGAAGCTTTGATATTGGAGTGGTTACGATATTAGGTACATGATATCTAATATGTGATATCGTGGCCCATGATGTGATGTTGGACATGTGATATCATGAAGTACTCTTGGGCATATAAATACAGCCCTTGGGCACATGATTTAGTGGTAGTTTTTGGTAGTCAAGTAGGGAAACTCTTGTAGTTTGTTCATTTGAGAGTTAGAATATTTTTCAAGTGCCCTTAGTAGGAGGTCTAAGTGTAAATGGATCTTTATTCAAGTATTGATGTACCTAAACACACTAGTGTGTTGGCAATAATGATGAACTCTTTGATCCATTCCTTGAAGACTTGAGACTTTCTTATGCATTTATATATCATGCTTTCATGTAGTTCACATTTAATGTTATTCATTTAGTAATTAGTTTTGATTAATCAAGTAATTAATTAAAATACACAAGCATGACCGCTTCAAACATATGTGTAACACTTGGTAGATCAAAAACAATTAGCATTTGACAATCCAACAGTGTTACTCGAAGTTCAAGATGTGTTGGGAAAGTGGGGACGATTACTTATGTTAGGTTAGATTAGGAAATAGTTTACTTAGCACCTAATTACTCTCACTTTTATTCTTATTTTAGATGATCAAATTAATAAAACAAAAAATAATAAAAATATTATTGCTCATTTTGGATTAAACCATACATGAAAAAGCTACTACTAGTCCAAGTGTAAAGACAACGAATTGTGATCAACGTATAACTGTCTAGGTGCCACAACTAGTCCATTTGCAAAGTTTGATCAGATTGTGCGTACATGCTCGTATTCATATGGTTGAGCGTAGGGGTACCTCACCCCTCATCATTGGCACCATTGCTAGAGATGATGCTAGTTATCTAGATTAGTTATATCATACAAGATTGCTATAAAAGGGTATTAATGATATATCTTTTGAGAAGTATTCAAACACACACCAAAAATCAACAACAATGATTCACTCACATGGAAATGATTATGAACCACATAGCGCAACTATTCATTAGAGAACTAACAAATTATACAATGAAAAAGATTGGAGTGATTCAACTTCTGAATGGGTTTTTCATGGTAATGGCCACCCTAACAACACTCGAAGACTACATTTACTTAAGGTAGACAATCTTGGAGGATATGACATCAGTCCTAAACTAGGGGAGGAATCAAGGCCTAAGACCTCATTGGTACTTAGAAATGATAAACCAAGGGACCCTGAGGAACATTATAAAAGCCATGGCTATCCTACAAATTCCTCCTTTTCATCTTCCCCCTCAACTTCAATGTCTAGTTCTAACAAAGATGAACATAGGAATAAAGATAGAGCTTCACAAAAGGGTCCGAGTAAAAGCAAAAATCGAACCCATGGACATACTCAAGGTTATCAACATGAATACAAGTCCCATCATCACCATCGATCAAAGAGAGATTTTAATCACAAATTGTTTGATGATGATAATAAACCCCTCTTAGTCCCTAAAAGCCTAAGGCACATCACAAAGGCTCTTAAGATATCTCATAGGCATTGCAAGAAGAGTTGACTACCTAAGATTAACTTGAATAATATTTCAAAATTTGCAAGAGGCTATGATTTAGATCCACAACATCATTTATGAGCCTTCCATGATGCTTTTATGCTCAACAATGTGGATAGTAAATGGAAAAAGCTTAAGCTCTTTCCTAAGACACTAATTGATAAAGATGAAGTGTGGTATAGATCATTGGAACTAAATTTGATTAGACAATGGTCAAACATGCTAGAAATTTTCACTAAAAGATACCATACTTATGCACAAGTGTTAACCTTGAGGAGACAAATCCAAAGATGGAAACAAGAACAACATGAACCCTTGGACATGGCCTTAGATAGAGACTATACCTTACTAAATAAATGTCCAGGTCATAGGTTCTCCAAGAAAGAGAAAATACTCCACATTATAGATGGGCTTAGCAATGAAACAAGGGTGAGCCTTGGAAAGTATGCCCAAGTACAACTATATAAGCTCCAAGGTCACCAGGTCAAAGAACTAATAGAATGTTTAGCGAATGAAGAGAGAGAATTATCTAAATGGGAGAATGCCAAAGCATTTGTGCAGGATCCAACTCTAGAAACAATAAGGGTCTGAAGAAACAATGAAAATGAAATAACTAATTCTAAAAGGGTGATATAGTCCCGACATTTGCCAATACAAAAATTGATAAATGAAATTGAGACAAAGCATAACAAGATAACCACATGGACAAATGAACAAAGTGTGAACTTAGAAGACACTGTTAGGGAGAGGGTCATCCAAAATAAACCTGGCAATCAAAAAAAATAGAGGGCACAAAAATCAGAAATAGTTAAGGAAATTATTCAGCAACTAGGAAGTATGACTAATGGTAATAAGGCAAAAGGGTCAACTACAGATAATGAGGATGGATGTGATGTCTATTTATATGACCATGCAAAGGGCTGTTGCCCAGTCTTGCCACATCTATATGAGCATTGGGTAGGGAGGATTCACCCAAAATTCATACAAAGGTATTGATTTAGGTGCATACTTCTTCCACAAGGTAATTATGGACAACCCCATGATCCATTATACTATCCTAAGGGGAGATATTACCAGCCTCAACACTTTTCTCCATTGTAGTGGAAAAACTCATAGCTATGGGGAAGGCCACCATCTAGTTAGCCACATCCTCCCTGTCCACAAAAATCAAATGCCTACTATGTCCAACATCCTATTTATCCAACCAATTCTAAATCCTCTACTTCCAATCACCATTATCACTCTTTCAAGTATCATCGATCCATGTCTTCTTCTGAGGGATCATGACCTCATACTTCTCACACTTCTCCTCACCCTCATTATCCTCATCCTTCACCGCCTTCTACACTGCCATCATATGGTTTTGCAACACCATGCCAACCAACAAATGTAACTTGCGCTATTGCTATTAATGGAAGTAGGTTCCCTCTATAATGTGGAAAGAATCCCTTCTTTAGGCATGACTGTAAGAAGAAGAATCATACTTTAGAATCTGTTTCACCTTCTAAACTAGGCCAAAGAAAACTTGGTGCCACACCTTCCTTAGCCCCATCAATAGCCCCTATCACCATACCTAGGCCTCCACCTCACACTGCAACATCTAGTGAATTCTCCAATGTGAAGGGACATATAGATCCGTACATACTACCATCTAGTTAAAGGTGTCATTGTGGGTTAGATTTCCCTCATAATGTACACACATCATCTAACCTGCCCCACTATGCTTTCTATAATTAGGTGTGTGATCAATAGTTTCTCTACCTAGCTACCATACCACCAATAGACACCCAGTGGTTGGGGCATGATAGGCCCCTAATGTTTCGTACATGCATGGATTCTATTCATCCACTTATTAATCCTAGCCATGACCAAATGTTTGGTCATGGGGGTAAAACCCCATTCTAATTTCTAGGATTTTTAAGTGTCTTTTGACTTTTTGTT
>MNCI01024665.1:8989-48736 GCA_015680685.1 Gnetum montanum
ATAATAATAAATGAAAGATCTAGATTTATATACATAACTGGAATAATGAAAATGCCTTGTGTAAAAATAAATCATGTTTAAAGACCTAGTTGTGTGATACTTAGTCGTGAAGAATAGCCAAGTAAAAAAATTATTTAGGTTGCACATAAATGGACAAATGTCAAGTTGTTATTTTGCCCATGTTAGAGTATGGTGAGGTGACCTGAATTCTATTTCTAGTTTTTTGTCATTACATTGTACCCAAATTCTATTTTTAGTTTTCTATCGTTACATTGTACTAGAATTCTAGTTCTTGTTTTTGCTGTTACACTGTACCAAAATTCTATTTTTGGTTTCTGTTGTTACATTGTACTAGAAGTTGAAGGGTCGGACTCCCCTTTATATAGTCCCTTTTGCTCTTCTCTTTTGTACACTCAAAAATAAATTTGTGATCTTATGAATTTACTCTCAACTTCTGCCCATGGTGATGAGCAACAAGATACCCCCTATATCCAACCATACGAATCACAAGCGTTCACGCATGATTTAGTCGAATTCCATTGACTCCATAGTTTCCAGTGCATTGGTCTTCTAGGAAGTGAATCTTGCCTTAAGGTCATTTGTTGTCTTCCCAATTACACTTGTGACGTACACTAGTATGGTTAAGTGTAATTGAGGCATTTGATCTTTATCATTTTGTATTTTATGATATTGGTGTTTAAGAAGAGATAAAGTAATTGGATTAACTAATTTAATTTAACTAATTAACTAGTATTTGAGTAGTCCTAACATAAGTATCCAGTCCCACTTTCTGCACACGTTCTAAACCCATGTATCAACTACTGGGTTACCAAGCGCTACGCTACTAGGCTTACCAAGCAATAATGTTGTTGGGATTACCAAGCAAATATGTGTTACGCTCGAAGTGGTCATACTTATGTGTTTAATCTATCTAGCTTGTCTTTCTTAATTAATTCATTAGCTTAATTATTAGAAAACATTTAATAAATCACTGAAAACATTAAATGCATAATTGAAATATTTAATCTATCTAGAATGTTACAAGGTTTATCAGAAAGCTTATCTTTATTACCACACATTATCATGCTCAAGTACAATAATGCTCGAATAAAGATTCGTATACTTAATAACTCTTGTTGCAAGCACTTAGGCAAATATTCTAACTCTCAATTGGAAAAACTACAAGAGCTCTACTATTACTACAACAAGACATGCCATAAATGCGGTTGGTGAGCACATATTTATAGACCAGGATAGACCCTTACGTTGATGGGGCCATATTGACATAATTGAAAACATCAATGGGGCCACATCAACAAGGCCTAGCCAATGGGACAAACCAAAACTCATCATACACCCATGACTGAATGAAAAATTTTCCTTGAGTTCTTTACAAAATTGGGAAGGTATGGAATTATTGACTGACTTTGACATAACAAAACAAAATAAGATAAAATGGACATAACAACTAAGTGCTCAGTGTATGGATCAACACATTACAAAAATCACAGTGTTCATGACACAAAATTGAACACTATGACATGATTCTTCAAAACTAGATAGCACGTTCTTTGATGGCATGAAGTTGATAGAGAAGGTTAGATAATCCCAGGTGGCAGTGGATCTTAAGGTTTTGAGGAACCTTCACTAGCTTTAGGTATGTGTGGTGGTAGAGGTGGTTTTGGTTGTCCTATTGCTGTTGCTACTTCAGGTGGAAGGCAAAAAGAACCCAATAATGCCTTCATTTTCTCTTCTTTACTCCTAGGATCATTCACACTCCACACAACGTCGTCAATGTGGGCTGGGGTTGGAACATCCCAAGGACAAGGAAAAATAGCAAAGAGCTCCTTTTACATTGACAACTACAAATTGCTTGTGCTTAATGTTGAATGCTTGAAGTGTGTCCTGTAGCGCCTAGTAGTTATTCATTCTTTTGGCCAAGTTCTTCATAATTGATCTTTGGTTGATGAATTTTGCCTTAAGAACCTCGAGTTCAGCATTCGCAACTGCAAGCTTCTATTTGGTGTCTTTATGGGTCATGAACTCGGCCTTGTATAGTAAGTACAAGCTAGCCACTTGCTTTTCAAGTTTAGACTGCAACTATCCAATAGCTAGCATCATCAGGTTTGCATAACAGAGATTGGATAGCTCCATGTACTCTGTCATCTCTTCAATCTACAACTTCTTCATTCAAATTTTTGCCCTGTTGTAGGCATCAATCCCATCAATGATGGGTTGCCACAATTCTCTGCCTTTTTGGAGTTTCTTGAGGGCCTCATTAATGTTTTCCTTTGCTAGTTGGATATGCATTTCAATCACCTCTTTTTGTAGGCCAACTTGGTCTTTGTAATGATTTTTAACTTTCTGAAATTTTAGAGCCTCATTCTTTTAGGTGGAAATCTCAATAATTGACTTCTAGTGTAAGGCACAGACATCCTTCATGGAGAGGTTACGATTCTCTATTGCCAATCTCCTCAATTTGGTGTTTGCCCTAGCAAGTTGTTCCTGCTATTGATGGATAAATTTTTCTAACTATTATTTTTGCACATCAACATTCCGCAGGTGATGGTTTTCTGTGGTCAAGGTCTCATTTTCTTGGCGAGTTTGCATCAAGTCCTTCTATACTACGTGAGTTTTACCTTTTGCTATGGACTGATTAAAGACCATCGTTACCATTTCTCCATTAACCTAATTAAGTTGTTCTTGAAGCTATTGAAAAGCTTCATCTCGTGTCAATGCAAGGTTGATAAGAGCAAGGTCGATAATTTGGGCACGCAATTTGGCAACTTTCATAGCCAAGCGATGATTATGTGCTTGAGTTATTTAAAGTTACATTTCTAAGATGAGGCACTTGCCCTTTGACTCTAGTAGCTCTGGCTAGGTTGCAATGATGATATCCAAAAAATCAAAGATATCCAAAATCGGTTGCTTAGTGCCCACTAGTCGGTCTAGTAGTTCTTCATGCTCGGTTGCACTTAGTTTTTTGTTGATTATCCCTATGGATGTATGCACATCTCTTAGAGTAGAAACATCTGGTTTAGGTGTCGTAGGTGCATTTAATGCCTCAGCAACTTGATCAATAACGATCTTTGTAGTTGTCTCTTGCCCTTGGTGCTACATTACCAATATGGTTGCCTCCTCACCCTCCTTCAAGTGCATTGAAAAGGAAGCAGCATACCTAGAGAATTTTGGAAATAGATGGTGCTAAGAGAGAGACACCGTCACCTCTCAGGCACTTGGATTTGACATCGTAGGAAACTACATTCGTTGGGCAAACAACACTGATCCACCTCCATCCATTTGGCTGATTGTATGAGCCACTTCTCTAAGGTGACTCATGGTTGGTTTGTACACAAATGGATCTCCACCACTAATTCCTGCCTGCTACTCTCGTTGTTGTAAGAGATACTCTCAGAATTTTCACATGCGTTCAACTGCAGTGTGGGCCTATGGTGTTTGCTCATGAGTAGGTGGTGGAGGTGGACATTGTTGCACCTATTTTGTGGCCATGGCAGACATCTTATCCTTCATCATCTCAACCCATGAAGCACTAGGAGCATGCTTGAGTATATCATTTGTGTAGTGGACTATCTCTGCCCTTTTGCATAGTTTTTCGATCAAGGAGGGAAAGGGCAAGGTCTTTCTTCTATGTTCATTCTCCTTGAAGCGCTTTTCTATCTCTAGATAGATTAGTTGTGGAAGATTTGCTAGAAATTACTGCTTAAAGTGGTGCATGCCCAGGCGGAGAAGGTTGTCATCTTACTGGGCCTTATCATTGGATTGAGGTGATAGGCCACTATCTTAAAATAGACTCACTCCACTAGTGTGAGCATGCCAAACTCCTTGCAGTCAACCCCATAACACCACTGCGTCGACTCCTTCTTTGCTCCGAGGTCACCTTGTGTTGACAACTCTTCCAACTATGTTCCTATGTTTGGCGGCCCAAGGACTTGCATAATGGCCTCCACTAAGTCAGACACTTGGATGTCCTTGATTTTCACAATGGATCCTACTTTCCTATTATTCCAAAAGAGATATGTTTCTCCCATGTACCACTCCCCACTAGAAGTGATGATTGGGCACATGGAAGAGGCTTGCAGTTGAGTTTTGATATCTTCTAGAGCTCGTTCAAGGAATGGTCCAAAATTTAGTTCTTGGAGAATTGAGCGTTGGACCTCATGGCTTCCAATTATGTTAAGATAAGCCTGTGTGAGTGTGACAATTTGGGTACAAGGCTTGACACTTCGCCTCACTATGAATGTTCAGATGTGGCTGCCTCTTGGGGAATCTATTAGATAGATTCCACCTCGGCCTCTTCTTTGAGAGGTCCTATTGCATGGGTTGCCTCAGCCTATTCTTGACCATGTTCTTGTTGGCCTCTTCCTCCTCTAGGTCTCTTCTCTCGTGGTTGTGATGGTTCCTCCTCCTACAGTTTGTTTGATTTTGGTGCCATTTGTAATCTCACATAACAATGGATTAGTAATTATTATGTAACTTGGAATGATTAGAATACCTTGTCTCATGAGAGGGTTACATTTGGCTAAGGTGTGATTATGGCTAGATAGATTAAGTAGTTAATTATTAATTTAATTTTTTGTTTACCAAAATTTTTGGAAGGGTTAAGTTTTCAAAAATTAATGAGTTAATAGCATTTATCACTTAACCCTTTAGGGGAATTAGAAAAAATTATCATCAAAACCTTGGGGTTTGCTACCCCCATGACTAAGAGCTTACCTCCAATAATTGTAGGATCAATGAATAAGGTGGTTTGGATAAATGGTGTGAAAATTATAGGCTTGGAAAGGTTTTGGGCTTTGAAAATTGCAAAAACTCCTTAGGTGTTATGGACCAAATGTGAAAAACTCCTAAGTGTTTGATGGTATTTATAGTATTTTTGTACTGTGTTGATGGGGCCTAGTTATGTAGCTGTTGACCACCAGTGACTTTCGTTGACTTGGTCAAAACTTAAAAATTACAAAGAGATTTTAAACTAAATTAGGATCAAATGGAAGCCCAAATAGCCACAAACATGATGAAAATGTGAGAAAAGGTTGTTGAAGTTCCAAAAATTAAGAAAATTAGGAAAAATAAGAAAATGGGATGAAAAATGAGAGTTCAAGGAGCACAGAGTGGTGTGCATAATGGAATATGTGAAAGATAGGATTGTAAAGATGTCAAAGGTAAGGGACTTAACTAACCAAACCAAGAGATATGTAAGTGGGTCCTCCCCATAGTAGGCTCATGCCCTTGTTGCCCTTGCATAACCCCAACTAAAGAGCCTATGGGCCCCATAGTTGATTAATGATCATGAAAAGTTTAGAACCAACCAAAAAGAATCTATCCAAGAATTTCAATACGTCAAACTAAGACATCAAACATAACATGGAAATTGAAAATGAGGTGAGTTATGGTAGCATAGATGGATGACTGAGAAGTCGAGATGGAATTCCAAATTAACGTTGTAAGAAGTCCCTTATGGAATATATGTTTAAAATAACCTAAGAAGATCCATCCTTAGTTTAGACCAAAACCAACCTCTTTTAGTGACTTCGTAGTGCCACTCCAAGATCGATTGACCCACTCAAGACACAAGAGTACTCCCATAAAACAACCATTCCAAAAATAGAAGAAAAATGAAGTATGAAGTGAGAGAGGGAGGGAGAGGGCCTTAGTTAGAGAGGATCTTCAAGCATGGGTGCATGTCTTTTTAGTCCGATAACTAGTGCTTGTAGCCCATTTATTTGTCTAAGGGGTGTGCTTTGAATTCCCATCATTTTTTTTGAAAAGGAAACCACACCATGTAAAGACTTATTCATTTATTGTGTCTGAGGGGAGTGCTTTGAATTCTCATCATATTTTTTGAATTTTTGGATGGGAACCACACCATGCAAAGACTTTATTTGACTTCCTATTAGTGATTGGAATGGAATGGTAAGTAGTTCATGAAGAACGCCCAAGCAATTAAGTAAGCAAAAGAGTACAAGAAGTATTAAGTCCGCTTAAAGTCACACCCTCTACGAACCTTTGAATCTTTTCCAATTTCGAAACTACCAAGGTTACCAATTGATTAAAAGTTTCATTAATGGAAGGGACCTTAAACTTCTAGAATAAGGAAAACCATAGAGTTTAGTGGGTGGGCAGATGATGTGGACTCACTACCTATTCCATGAAAAATAAACCATGTCATAGTCATCAGACATTAGAATTTAAAAAAGAAAAACTAGACATCAACAATCACAACATTAAGCACAAACCATCATTAGTAAGCAGCAATAGTGGCATTATGTCCTGTAGTAATAAAGTACTTTTATTAGAAAAAATAATGAAAATTCACATTTAAGGAAAAAAAAAACAAAACAAAAAAGAAGAAGTAAAATATATAAGAAAGTGTAAAATAATCAAGAAAAGTGCAAAGGTACTAATGATGGTGCAAAATTGGGAAAAATTTGAAAATAAAAAATTTGTAAAATAAATAACTTGTAAAATAAAAAATGTGGAAAAAAAGTAGAAATTTGAGAAGCCATATGGATTATTAGCATAGATGGTCATCTTCCTTACGATTGAGTTGGAAGGAGGAGATTCAAAAAATGGAACATGGTTGTCCATTCGTTGAGTTGGTAGTTGCACTGGCCTATCTTGGTTCTAGGAAAGGTTTAACTTGTTGGATGTTGACCAAATACTTTTTATTTGGGCTTTCAGGTTTGTAGATTAACATGATTCCAAAGGGAAAGGTTTGATCAATTGTATAAGGTCTCTCCCACAACGTTTGGAATTTTGTCTTCTAGGGTACATGTGTGGGGTTCCAATAGAGAACCTTATCACCTAGTTGAAATGTTACTTTTCATATTTTGAGGTCATGATGTTGCTTGTTGAATGCCTTATGCACCTCATTCAAAGATAGGGCCACCAGTCAATTTTCATCTAGCACATTCAGGTTAAGCAATCTTTCTTGTTGTGCTAGACTTAGGTCAAGATCCAGATCACAGGCTATTGAGAGTGTACAAGCTCGGATTGAATTAGGAGCATTGGAAGCTTTCCATACATTAAATCATAGGGAGAGGAGCCAATAGGGAGTTTCCATGTCGAGTGATAGGCCTAAAGGGTGTTGTTGAGTTTGGTGCTCCAATCTCTTCTATATTTGCTTATGGTTCTTGTTAAGATCCTTATGATCTCTTGCTTAGTTACCTCCGCTTGACCATTGGCTTGGGGATGGTAGGGTGTTGTTAATTTATGTTCAACCCCCAAGCATTGCATCAGTTTTCTAGAAGTGGAACCTGTGAAATGAGTTCCATTATCAAAAATTAGTGCACATGGCACCCAAAACTTGTTTACAACATTTTGTTTTATAAATCTAGCAGTAGTGGATGATGTACAATCAGTAATGGTTACTATTTTTGCCCATTTTGTGTAGTAGTTAACTGCTATGATGATATACACCTTTCCATTGAACATGGGTGTGATGGGACCCATGAAGTCAATGCCCCATATTCAAAAGGATCCAATGGTTGAATCCACTGTTGAGGACCTTCCATTCAAGTAGTCATCCCACCATCTTGTTGACAATGTTTGCAAGATCGAACAAACTAGTGGGCATCCCTGAAGATTGTAGGCCAATAGTATCCCACCATTAGAATTTTTATGGCCATGCATCTCCCTGCATAGTGTCCTCCACAAGGCCCTTCATGAGCATCCTAGAGAACACATAGTTGATCTTCATCAAGGGCACACCAACGAATAAGGCCATCAGCATACACCTTGTAAAAGTGTTTGTTGATTTCCATGAAGTATTTGGCATGATGAAGAAATTTTTACTTCTTTTTGAAGTCAAGATCTTGTCACATCTCTTGAGTGAGAAGATAGGTGAGGATGCCATTATACCATGTTGTTTTTGTGAATGTTTGATCATTTATTAGTCTTGTAAAGAGGAGCTCATCTGGAAACTAATCAAAGAGCAAGCTCTCCTCCTCTTTATTATCCCATCTTAAGTAAGCGAGATGGTGAATGATCAAATTATTGGTCCCTTTTCGATCTACCATTGTGAGATTGAATTTCTGAAAGATCATGAGCCATCATATGATACGAGGGCTCACTGTTGGCTTGTTCATGAGGAAGTAGATTGCACTATAATCTATGTGCATAAATACTTTGTAGCTAAGAACATAGTGCTTGAACTTTTCAAGAGCATACACTACTACCATTAGTTCTTTATCCGTAGTGGTGTAATTTAATTATGCTTCCACAATGTTTTGGCTTGTGTAGTGGATGTATTATGGATATTTCTTATCATCCAATTGCATGAGCACAACTCCCAGGGCATAAATAGATGCATTCATCATAATGTAGAATGGTCTAGACTAGTCTAGTGCCTGTAGAATTGGTGTTTCTACAAGTTTCTCCTTTAATTGTTGGAATGCTTATTCACATTCCCTAGTCTAGATGAAAGGTGTATCTTTCTTTGTAAGCTCTACCAATGGTTTTGCGATCTTAGAGAAATTATCTATGAATTGTTAGTAGTAGCCAGTGTATCCAAGGAATGACCAAATATCTTTAATGATTTTTGGTTGGTAGGTTATTCCTTGAATGATCCTTATTTTCTCAAGGTCTACCTTAATCCCTTTCTTAGTGATTTTATGCCCCAGTATAATGTCTTCTTGGACCATGAGGTGGCTCTTTTGCCACTTGAGTCACAAATTTTTTTCTACACATCTTTTTAGCACTTACTCAAGGTGGTCTAAGGCTTGCTCAAACGTAGCTCCATAGGTGGAGAAGTTATCCATGAAGACTTCCACACCACTACCAATTTGCTATTGGAAGATGCTAAGGACTAGGCATTGAAATGTTGTAGGGGCATTGCATAGACCAAATGAAATCTTACAATATGTGAAAGTCCCCTAGGGACTTGTGAATGCTGTCTTGGCTTGATCTTCTAGCATAATTTGGTTTTGGTTATAGCCATTATAACCATCCAAGAAGCTATAATAGCAATGCTCAAAGATAGTGTCCAACACTTGGTTCACAAATGGAAATGGAAAATGATCTTTAAACGTTGCCATATTCAACAACTTGAAGTCGATGTAGACTCGCCACTTGCCATCTTTCTTTGGCATGATTACTAGTGGGCTAACCCACTCACTATCTATGATGGGATGGATAAACCCTACATTGAGGAGTTGCTTTATTTCCTCCTTGATGATCTACTTCAATTTGGGGTTTAGTCATCTTTGCGTCTACCTTCTTGGCTTCATGGCTTGGTTAGTGTAAATGTAATGTTAGCATATCCTTGGATCAATTCCTGTCAGTTCATTATATTACCAAGAAAAGGCTATTGGCCATTTGTTAACCACCTCTAATAGCCTTTCTTTTTGTTTAGGAAAAAGTTTGGCATTGATTATGACTAGCTTACCATTGTTTAAGAATGCATACTCCATGCCAGTTGGTAGAGTTTTCAACTCTAGGGGCTCCTGCTTAAAGCTATTAGGGATTTCCAACTCTCCCCAACATGTGTCATCATTTTCATCATTAGAGAGTTGGTGATGAACTTGTTCAAGTCCATCCATGCCTTCAACATAAGCACATGTTAGGATTTCAGTTGGTTCCACGCATAATGTGCAATGTTTTGGGTTAGCTATCAGCCACTAGGTGCTCGCTTATTTTGTGGTTGCTACATATAAACATTGTTGAATATTTGTTTCTTGTGCACATTGATTACCTGCTTTAATGTATGTACTTTTGATGGATCAAATATTTTGCACATAATTACACTCATTATCATTATATGCGATGCATGGAATACTCTTCTTCTCCAATAATCCAAATTTATTTTCCTTGGAGATTTCCAAGAAGAGGTTCCTTATGTGCATTCGTGCATTGACCGTGCTTAACCATGATTTTCCCATAATGATGGGGAAGTTACCTTTGTAATTCTCAACCTTGATCATTAGAAAATTGGTAGAATAGGACCACTCATAAATTGTGGTCACAATATCCTCTACTAACCCCAAAGGGATAGTAATTGATTGGTCTGCCAATTCCAAATGAATGTTACTCTTCTTGAAAGGTGGTAGGTTCCAGGTTTTGTACATGTCATGGGAGATGAGGTTGACACTAGAACCAGAATTAAGAATAGCCTTGCATAACTCATGTCCAATAATTTGCAGGTAAATGTGTGGACTTCCTAGGTTAGATCGTTTTGTACAAAGATGGCGAGCCTTGATCCAATCGGAAATAACATGAGTTAGCATCATAGTGTGCATTTGAGGTAATGTTTGGTTTGAAGGGCACTCAAAGATGTTGGATGTAGAGGATGAAAGTGTTGGAGATGCAAGGTGGCTAGCTACATGAGGTTGTGAGGGTTTAGGAGTACTATTGGATAGGAAAAAGGGTCATTTCCTAAATTAATTATTTGAACCACATGGCTAGAAGGCTAGATGTGAATGTATAGCCAGATTGTTGTTGTTGGTGGAACTGTTTTGGATTGCCTTGAGGATAAGGTAGTCATCTAGGTGCTTGCCTACGTGCTAATCAAGGATTTAATGCATACGACCCAGACTCTTGTAAGTGTGACACCACAAGGCAACATCCCTTTGGATGTTCATATTGACAAATGTCATAACTAGCATCTTCTTTGGAGTCTATCTTCATAACTTCCTTTACAACAGCTTTGCCCTTACCTCTTTGGTATGCACGTGCAACTTCTTTTTGCCTCTTACGATTACGATCACTATTTTACTCTTTGGATTTTTTAGCAATCTTCATAGCAGTTTGGAATTTTTCATTCAAAGAGTCCCATAATTTATTAATCTTTGCTAAAATATTAGAAATAGATTTTTGGATGGGCAAGGTTTTTCTATTTACCACTTCATTGAGTGGTGACTTCTCGTCACAAAATTACACCTCCCATTTCTTGATGGAAGGATCCCTATTATACTCTTTCATACTTTCCCTTTTTCGCAACTCACATTCTGCTTTTGCTACTTACTCTATTAGCCTTTGGATCTAATGAGCTCTTAGGTCAAACAATCTCCCTTGGGCATAGACCCTAAGAATTCTTCTAGTTTTTACTTTGAGCCCATCTATGATGTGGCAAAGTTGTTCCCTTTGAGAANTCTTGTAGATGTGTCTATGGATCAAAGTTGTATCCCCCTCAAATCTNCTCATAGCAGCATCCAAGGGTTCATATGTTCCTTGTTTCCATCCATGGATCTGCCTCCTTAGATTAGACACTTTGAAGTACATTTGATATTTGTCATTGAATAGCTCCAACATGGTACTCTATCTATAGATAGATTCTAGCTCTAAGGATCGGTACTAGCTTTCAGCTTCCTTGATGAGTGTCATAGGGAAGAGCTTGAGTTCCTGCCATTCATTTTCTATGTTTCATAAGGCATAGGCATCATGAAAAGCTTGAAGATGTGTCTCTGGATCAAAGTTGTATCCCCCTCAAATCTTGGGATATTATTCATGTCTAAATGCTTGATTCGACTATCTTTTATATGCTTGGCTAGAATTCTAATTGCCTCTGTGATGTTAAGTATACTTCTAGTCACCAATAGAGGTTCCTCATCATGATTGTGTCGATGATGGTTCCTGCCACCTTTGCATTCTTGATGGCCTTGATGGTCATTGTTGTCTCGTTGATCATCCTCATCATGATTATTTAGATGGCAGCTTCTATGAGAATCAACAGATGAAGAGGAATGTTCGGAATCAGATGAAGTGGATGGAGAGGAAGGTGGACTACCATCGCCACCATAATGTCCACCACCATGATTTTTCTCATTGCAACCACCATCCTTAGATCCCTTGCTATTATGATGTTTACTTGAGTCTCTACCTTGACTATCATTTTTTCCTGAACTTGTTTTATGAATAGTTGATTGCAGGTTCAGGGTCACATCCTCATTACCAACAACAGGGGGTGGAGAATCTTCATGTTGAGAACCTTCAAAGGGAGGATCTTCATTGTCATCTTGATCTAGTAGGAACAAAGAATTAGTGAAATGTTTCCCCTTTGTAGCCTCATGATGCTTCTTCTAATATTAATCTCACTCACATTGTGTTTTAGTGGGATGGTAGTCCCAAGTGTCATATCCATTCACAATGTATTCCTTGTGAAGATATGAGATGCCCAATATTTTAAGGGTTTGAAATAGCATCTTGAGCATAGATCGATCAAGGAGCAAGACAATGTTGTCCTCCATATTGTGCCATCGCAACTATTCATCCTGATGTAGGATGAAGGTGAAATCCAATACATACTCATCTGGATGAGTATATACCACTTTGCATCCCTGTAGGATCAGTGGTTTGACATCTTTGTGCCTATGAGAAGAAGAAGACATTTTTCAATATGAAATAAAACATTAGTATGCTTTTATAATTCTATGTATATCAAGAATGATATTGACCATGAGGTTTGCACAATGATATTAATGGTATTCACTAAACCTAAATAGTGCATGTTTTAATAAACAAAGTCCCCAGTAATGATGCCAATGATGAGCAGCAAGGTACCCCTATGCCCAACCATATGAATCACAAGCATTTATGCATGATCCGATCGAATTTCATGGACTTTATAGTTTTCGGTGCACTAGTCTTCTAGGAAGTGAATCTTGTCGTAAGGTCATTTATTGTTTTTCCAATTACACTTGTGATTTACACTGGTATGGTTAAGTGTAATTAAGGCATTTGATCTTTATCATTTTGTATTTTATGGTTTTGGTATTTAAATAGAGATAAAGTAATTGGATTAACTAATTTAATTTAACTAATTAACTAGTATCTAAGTATAAGCATCCGGTTCCACTTTTTGCACACGACATGAATCCATGTATCCACTACTGGGTTACCAAGCGCTACGCTACGAGGCATACCAAGCAATAATGCTACTAGGATTACCAAGCAAATATGTGTTATGCTTGAAGTGGTCATACTTATGTGTTTAATCTATCTAGCTTGTCTTTCTTAATTACTTCATTAGCTTAATTACTGGAAAACATTTAATAAATCATTGAAAACACTAAATGCATAAATAAAATATTTAATCTATCTAGAATGTGCAAGGTTTATTAGAAAGATCATCTTTATTGCCGCACACATTGTTGTGCTCAGGTAGAACAATGCTCGAATAAAGATTTGTACACTCAATGACTCCTACTGCGAGCACTCGGGAAAATATTCTAACTCTCAAATGAGAAAATTGCAAGAGCTTTGCTATTACTAAGATAAGACATGCCATAAATGCAGTTGTTGAGCATGTATTTATAGACCAAGATAGGCCCTTGTGTCAATGGGGCCATGTTGATGTAATTGACTACATCAACATGGCCTCGTCGACGAGGCAAACCAAAACTCATCATGTGGTTTTCATCCCAATTTGGGGTTTCCATGTAAATTTTGTTTGTTGTTTTTTATTTTTATTTGTCTATCATGTCTTTCTTAATTTTATTATTCTACAGCCCATTAGAAGGTCCTCTCTCTGGGTAGATTATAAAAGATCATATGATAAATACCACCAAAGCGTAAAACTACACTAACATGTAAAATGTTGTTAGGTTGTTCCTTTCTTTGGTTCTAGGTTAAGATTGGGTGTAATCACTTGAATAAAGGTTAAAATTTCGCTCATCTACCAATCTTTGTAGACTCGTTTTGTTGGAGGAACATTGAGCTAGTAATAACACTTAAAAAAGAATATTTATGCTTATTTGCAAATGCTCACGTTTCTAGGGATGATATTTGCTTAAAAAAATATTTTATTTTATCATCTTACATATAAATCTTAAAAGCTATATACATAAGGTTTTAATAAGACATTCATAGAATTCTTTAATACCTTAGTAGTGGTTTAGGATCAATTTAAATATGTAACTAATTCTAATTAAAATATGCAATTGAATTGACCATCTGATAAGGTACATTGAAGATAACTTTACTATCAAAATTTCTCATGGTTGCAAAACTCTCTCAAATTAAAATGTTAAGATGTGATAATTATAGTTTTATGAATTTAAGATATAGAAATTAAACAAGGTGGTTGAAATACTTAGCTCAAATTATTTGCAATTTCAATAACCCTCTTGAAAATTAAGAAATAGAATTATAATCAAATTATTTTTCGACCATCTCAAACTAAGATATAAATGTAGGTCTAATTAATTTAAATTTTATAAATATAATTTTAAGGTGTTTTAATATTTTTATTTTGACAATTTTTTACATAACAATTTTCACTATGAACTACTTATATGTTGACTTTCAAACTATGTTTAAACTATTTTATTATAATATATAAGTAACTTAAGTGATTAGATCATTATCTTATTAAATGAAAGGTCATATTCCTCTATAATTTCTTATAATTATTTTATTATATCGTATATCATTATATTCATTTGTATGTCTTTTAATGTCATGACCTTCCGTTTTGAAATACTTGTCTAATTTTACGTTATATAACCTTGTGCGTTCTTTCATGGACAATCATCTCATAAGCTTGCGTATCAATTCTTTAAACTATAATTTCACGTTCTAGTGATTCTTTTATGGTAATTCAAAAGTTATTGATGAAGCATTTAGTTTCTGCATTGATTAGGCTGCGTCAACGAAGCTTGGTTTACGCGGCCGTATCGATGTGACCCCATCGACGCATCTTTTCAAGCGTTGATGTGGCCTTGTTGATGTAGAGTCCATTTCTTGCTATAAATATGCATGCACCTATCACATTTATGGCATCTCTTGTTCAAATTGTAGTGAAGTTCTTGCAGTTTGCCTCTATGAAAGTTAGAATATTTCCCAAGTGTCGACAATAGGAGTTTGAAGAGTGTACGACTTTTTATTTGAGCACTAATGTACCTGAGCCATTGGCGTGACCAGCAATAAAGATGAGCTTTTTGAACATTTCTTGTAGCATTTGGATTAAACTACTTAAGTATTAAAATTTTTTAATATTCTAATAATTTTAGAAGATTTTATTATGATTATCACTTTACAGTTACAATGCTTTTTATAGTTTATGAGAACCATAAGCACAATCATCTAGAACATATATCTAACACTTGGCAACCTAGTGACACCTAGCGTTTGGTAACCCAGTAGTGGTTTGGACATGCTCAGGATGTGCACGGGGGATGGGATCGGTTGTTTATGCTAGGGATAGTTAAGCGATAGAGTAGATCAATCGTAAAATTAGGTAGTCTTTCATTTCCCACACTAGAAGAACTAGATTTTAAAGATAAGAAGAAAACACATAAAAATCATATGCCTCAGTCTCACTTAACCATCATGCGAGAATGTCACAAGTGAGGTTGAGAGGACAACGACCGTTCTAACTGAGGTTTTGTTGGCTAGAATTCCGTGTATGTAAGTGCCTATGATCTTTGAAATTCAACTAGGTCACGTGTGAATGCTCGTGATTCATATGGTTGGGCATAGGGGTACCTTCCTGCTCATCATTGGTGCCATTGCTGTGGATTGTTAGTCTTCTATGCGTGGTCTAGCCTTCACAAGATCATCACTTACTTCGTTGGAAGGGACCTAGAATGTTGAAGTCTACTCACACTAAACAACTTAGGTAATAGTACGACACACTTAGTTATTTATTGTTTACCACTGATATGTCTTCTTCTCACAGGCAAGATGAATTCAACCCACAAGTTTCCCAGGAATGCCAAGTAATATATACTCATCTGGATGAGTATATACCCAACTTCACCTTCATCTTGCATCAGGATGAGTAGATGCGATGGTGGGACATGGAGGGCAACATCATATTGCCCCTTGATCGATCGGTTCCTGGAATGCTTCTCCAAACTCTCACCAGATTGGGCATCCAGGACTGAGTGGAGGAGTATAGGATGGAGGATCATGATTATTAGGACTATCATCTAAATGAGGCATAGTGTAGGCAGGACCTATAGTAGGCCAAACACCATGAACAAGCAAAGGGGAAACAGTCCAATAATCCTTTGTCCCTATAGACGTACCATGATGATGAGGAGCTTGTTCCTCACAGTTCCCATTCTTTTGCATCTCTACCCCCACGTCAGAACATCCAATCCATCATACAAAATAGAAGTTCAAGTGACTGGGAGTTCCAAGATGCTGAGGGATCTCCCAGAGGAGATCATGGTAAAGGTGAAGATGGATGTGATGGTCAAGGCCATCATCATTCCCCTCTTTCCACCTTAGCTTAATTAGGTTCTAAAATTGAATGCAACCTTCGTGGGAGGGACCGTGATGATGATGATCGAGGGAGCCGATGGGGATGGTGTGACCGAGGGCATGAGTGATCATGGGAGGATCACTAACACGAAAGGAGAGGTAGTAGGGATCATCATGGACACCATGGCTATCATCAGGACCATGACCCTAATGAACCACTACTTGCCACTTGAAGCATGCTCAACATAGTAGAGGCAGTTCACATACCTACTAGGCATTTGTGAAATAGCTAGATCAAGCATCTTGATAAGAACAACATTCCCAAGCTTGAAGGGGGATATAACTGTGATCCACAAACTTACTTGCAAGCCTTTCATGATGCATGAACCTTGCAGAATATTAAAAATGAATGGTAGAAACTCAAGTTATTTCCCTGAACACTCACCAAGGAAGTAGAAAACTAGTATCGGTCTTTGGAACCAGAATTAATCAGACAATGGAGTATGATGCTGGAGCTCTTTAATGACAAATACCAAACCTACTCTAGAGTTTCTAATCTAAGATGATAGATTCAAGGGTGGAAACAAGGTAGCCACAAGCCTTTAGATGTAGCCATAAGTAGATATTACTCCCTATTACATCGATGCCCTAGTCATGGTTATTCTCAGCAGGAACAGCTCTGCCATGTTATAGATGGGCTCCACTTCGAAATAAGAAGGAACGTTGGTGTTTATGCTCAAGGGTAGCTATCTGAGTTAAGGGCTCATCAGCTTCAATGATTAATTGAGTAGATAGCTAAGGAAGAGGGAGAACTACGAAAATGTGAAAGTGTGAAGAAATATAATCAAGACCCTTCCATCCAAAAGAGGGAGGTTTGATTCTGTGAAGACAAGGAGGAGTCATCTTTGGATGCAGTAGTGAATAGGAAGACTTTACCCATACAAAAGTTCACTTCTAAAATTTTGGCCATGGTGGATAAGATGTGGGATTCTTTGGATGAAAAATTCCAAAGTGTTCTAAAAATCGTAGAAGAATCCAAAGAAAAAAGTAATTATTGGGATCAACGAAGGAGAAAAGAGGCTAAACATGCCTACCACAAAGGTAAGGGCAAGGTTGCTACGGTAGAACAAGTTGTAGACTCGGACACCGAGGAAGATGATAGATGTAACATATGCTAGTACGAACATCCTAAGGGATGTTACCCCGTAGTGTTACATTTGTAAGAGTCAAGGGTGTACACTCTAAATCCTTGCTTAGAAAAAAGGTAAACACCCTGGAGATTGCTTTATCCCCAAGGCAATTCCAGGTAGTTCCACCAGTAGCAGGGATATTATCCAAGTGGAGCTCTACCACAATCGTATGAGCACTGCTAGCAAGGGTAGCACCCACAGTCATGGGGGATGCCACCTCCAAGGCAGCAGTACCCTTACTGACAGCCGATCCTTATGGGTACTACTTCCAGTAACCAATCTCCCCACAGGACTCTTCTAATCACGCAACCTTTCAAAATCATTACTACCCTCCAGAATACTTTTGGGCCCCATCTTTGTCACCTAAGGGGGAAAACCCACATCTGCACTATCCTCCACCACCTCCTTCAATCACATCTATCCATCAACCCTTAACTCAGCTATCTCCTGCTTTGCCCATGTAGGGAGAAATAACTTCACAGCCGCAGCAGCGTAATGCCACAAGGGCCGTCAATGTACAACTAGCTTCTCAACCAAGCGGGTCAGAACCAAAGCCATGGAAATGTTCTTTCTTTTGGATTAATAACCTAAACACACCCTCACACTCATCTGCGGCCAGTGCCCTTGCATCTCCAACTGCCTCTAATACTCAATCCTTCGAGCAACCTTCAAACCAAAAACCTTTCAATGTGAAAATCATCATGCTAACACATGTTGTGACAGACTAGATCAAGGTAGGTCATCTTCCTAGGAAATTGGCTGATCTAGGAAGCCCTCTCATATACCTTCAGGTGGCAGGCAACCAACCATGCAAAGCTCTTCTAGATTCAGGGTAAGGTGTCAACCTGATTTCACATGATATGTACAAGACTTGGAACTTGCCTCTGTTGAAGAAGAGCAACATTCGGCTTGAGTTGGCAGACCAATCCATTACTGTTCCCTTGAAATTGGTAGAAGATATTGTGATTACCGTTTGTGGGTAGTCCTACCTTGCTGATTTCTTGGTGATCCATGTCGATAACTACAAGGGGGACTTTCCGATAATAATGGGAAGGGCATGGCTCAGCATAGGAGATGCACGTTTGGGACTCCAAGATCTCTCCCTTGAAATTTTCAAGGAAATCCTTTTGAAAAGATAAAAAAGAAGCATGTCCCATGCATTGCGTACAATTATTTTGTGTGTAACTGCATGCAAAAAATCTAGTCCATTGAGTGGACATCCATTGAAGCATGTAGTCGGTGTGCCATCGAGTCACAAATCCAACGATGCTTGTATGTAGCAGCCACTAATCAAGAAGGCACCTAGTGGTTGACCACTGAATTTGATAGCAGCACCTTATGCATGGAATCCTCTGAGGGCCTTATATGTACCTATATAGGGAGCATAGATGAACTGGAATAGGTCCATCAGCAACTTTTCACTACTAATGATGCTACTGATTGGGGAAAGCTATAGATCCATGAAAGCTTTAAATAGGAGCCCCTAGAACTAAAGTCCTTACTGGTCAACCTAGAATATGCATTCTTGCAAAATGGTAAGCTAGTAATAATCAATGCCACTCTTGCTCCTGAGCAAAAGGAGAAGTTGCTAAGGATGGTGAACAAGTGGTTGACTACCTTCACATGGTCATATCCTGAGTTAACAGGGATTGATCCTAGGGTATGCCAACATCAAATCTATATCGATCCCTCCATGAAGCCATGATGATAGCCACATAGACGATTGAATCCCAAACTAAAATAGATCTTCAAGGATGAAATTGAGCAATTGCTAAAGGTGAGATTTATCTATCCCATTGCAGATAGCAAGTGGGTTAGCCCACTCATTATTGTCCCAAAAAAGGGTGGTAAATAGAGGGTCTGTATCGATTTTTGATTACTAAATATGGCAACCTTTAAGGATCATTTTTCACTTCCATTTGTGGACCAGGTGTTGGATACCATTTTAGGGCATTGTTACTACAACTTCCTAGATGGTTACAGTGGCTATAACCAAATCCAGATTGCGCTAGAGGACTAGGCCAAGATAATGTTTACGAGTTAGTGGGGGACTTTTGCATATAGGAAAATGCCCTTTGACCTGTGTAACGCGCTCGCAACCTTCCAATGCCTTGTCCTCAACATCTTATAACAACAAATCAGCAATGGTGTAGAAGTTTTTATGGATGACTTCTCCACCTATGGGGCAACATTCGAGAAAGGCTTGGACCACTTTGAGAAAGTTTTGAAGTGATGTGTAGATACTAACTTACGACTCAATTGGCAGAAGAGCCATCTCATGGTCCAAGAAGGCATTGCTTTGGGGCATCGAATCTCACAAGAAGGGATTGAGGTAGATCCTAAGAAAATCAGGGTTATCCAAGAAATTACTAGTCAGCTAGGAACTGTAAGGGATGTTCGGTCATTCCTTAGACACACTGGTTACTATTGGTGCTTCATTAAGAATTTTTCAAAGATCGCCAAACTGTTGGTGGAGCTAACCAAGAAAGACACCATGTTTTTCTGGACTGGGGAATATGAATCTGCATTCCAAATTTTGAAGCAAAAACTCATAGAGACTCTAATTCTATGAGCTCTTGATTTGTCTAGACCATTCCACATCATGATGGATGCATCTAACTATGCATTGGGAGCCATGCTCACACAGTTGGATGACAAGAAATGCCCATATTACATCCACTGTGTGTGCTCCTAAGGTTGCGTGCCTTGTCCCCATTCGGTTCTAGACCACTTCTCCTAAGGTTGTGATGGTCCTTCCTTCCTCAGATGTCTTGGTTTTGGTGCCATTTGCAATCATAGCATAACCATGAATTAAAATGTGTGCATATTTTCCCAAAATGATAATAAGATACCTTCTCATGATGGCTTGGCTATGACAATGACATGTACATTTTGTTTGATCTAAGGTGGCATTTTGATTAATCTTAGGGGTAGGGGTGGCATTTTGATTAACCCTAGGGGTGGTGTTTTGATTAACCTTAGGTGTTTGGATTACCCTAGTGTGCATTTGTGCATTGAGTTTTGATTAACCTTAGGGTGCGTAAGGTTTGATTAACCATCGTGTCTCTAGGCCCCCATGACGTAAAGCATACCTCCGATAGCAAAAGAGGGAAGGAACGGGTAGATGTGGATAAGCGGTAGGATAGTGATGTGCTCATGAAGGAGATTGGATGCGCAAAACTTAAAAAAATCCCCTAGTGTTATGAGCACAACATGCTAAGGAACGATGCACGTATATATAGGGGTCTAGGCACTACATTGATTGGGTCACATAAATGGGGCTACATCGACATAGGGAGCTGCATATATGGGGCCGCGTCGACGTAGCTATTTAGCTACATTGACCACTATTGAATGAGGAGTTAAGGGCCCAAATCTACAAGTTTTGGCACAAGACTGGAGTCAGGAAAAAGCTAAGAGACTCAAGAACATGATGGAACCACAAGGAAGGGATGTCAGTGTTCAAAGAAGAGTCAAAGTGAGGAGAATGTCATAATAGGGGACTTGGTGGATGAAGAGCTACACGATGGGCAGCATAAAAATGGTTGACCAACTATATTAATGGGGTAGGTGATTAACAACTAGGACCAAAGGATGTGCAAGTGAGTCCTCCTCATAGTAAGCTTCAACCTTGTATGCCCTTGCACATTGTTAGCATAGGAGTTCATGGGTCCCATAGTTAATTAACGACAATCAAAAGTTAATACTCACATCCACAAGAACCAATTGAAGGATTTATGAGTGCTAGAAAACCAAGATAAATGATAAAAACATAAAATGGGCAGTGAGGTGAATAACATAGAGCAATTGAGGAAGGGAATGGAATAGGTGAAATGGAATTCTGAATCGTGGTCACATGAAATCCCTTGTGAAGTTTGTGATTAAGTGACCCGGTAGGATCCAACCTTAATCTAGACTAAAACCAACAATGTTCAATGACTTCACATCAACATTCTAAGACTAGTTCGTCCCTTGAAACATGAGAGTGCTATCAAAAAACAACCACCATTCCAAAATGGATGAGACATAGGAAGTGAGAAAGGGCTTGAGTGAGAGGGGACAAGATAAGTCCCATCCCTAGTGCTTGTGGACCTTTATAGTTGGTCTAAGGGGTGTGCTTTGAATTCCTAGGTTGGTTTTTTTCTTCCCTTTTTAATTTCTTTTTTTTTGACTAGGAACCACACCATGCAAAGACCTAAGCATTTGCACATTGATTTTGTCCAAGGGATATGCTTTGAATCCTCATCGTTTGTTGTTGTTTTTTTTCTCTATTTTTGTTTTTGAATGATGAGGACCACACCATGTGAGGATGGATTGCTATTTAGCTTCCTATATGAAGGGATATGGAATGGTAAGAAGTCCATGAGAACATGTTCGCATACAAGGGAATAGAGAAGTACAAAGAATGCTACATTTCCTTGAAATCACATCCTGTTCAACCTGTTGGATGCTTCTCAAGTGGGGAACCTACACAAGCCATAAATTAATTAAAGTTGTGTTGAATGAAAGAGGGATTGCATGTTTCCACAATAGGGAAAACCATAGAGTGTGTGGATGGATGGATGACGTGGGCTCACTGCTTGTTAAATGAAGTGAAAGTATAACTTAGCTTCTTGAAACCAAAATGCTAAGGTGAGAACTTAGATATAGTAGACAACCCATCATAAGCATGTCCCTGTTGGGTGCAACCATGTCACCATTGCATCTTGTGGCAATAAGACAACTTTATTAGTGAGAATAAATAGAGGGAAATAACTAACATAAAACAAAACAGAATGACAAAAGAGAAAGAGTAGGTAAGAAATGTCAAACGTACAAACGATGGTGTAAAACAAAATTTGTAAAACAAAAAAAAAATAAAGAAAAGACCTAAGAGGCCAGGATAATTATTTTAGTATGGATAGCAATCTCACCCATGACTAAGCTTGGAGGAGGAGATTCGAAAGATGGAACATGGCTGACCATTCAATGAAATGGTAGTGACACTGGGTTGGTGTAGTTTATGGAAGGATTTTAATTGTTGCATGTTGACCAATTATGTTTTTGTTGGGTCTTCAGGTTTGTGTATGAGTAGGGCCCCAGATGAAAAGGTCTCAAAAAAAAATATGAGGTCCCTCCCACAGTGTTTGAAACTTGGTCCATTGTAGCACATGTGTGGGGTTCCAATAGAGAACCTTATCTCTGATGAGTGACGAGGTACCCCTATACTCAACCATACGAATACGAGCGTTACACATGTGATCCGGTCGAACTTCGCAGACTAAGTGCCTACACGCTTATGAAACACCTAAGGTTAATCAATCATTGTCCTGTCCTCCCAAGCTTACTTGTATTTGTCACAGTTGTATGATTAAGTAAGCTTGAGGCATGTGATTTTTATATCTTTTATGTTTTTATCGCCTATGCTAAGAGAGGAAAGGGAGAAGAGACTAAGTAACTAACTTTAACTAACTAAGCCTTAATTAACCTAGCATCAATATCCATTCCCACTTGCCATTTCACACCTTGAACCTATGCAACGCTGCTAGGATTACCAAACGTTATTCGTTACTAGGATTACCAAGTGTAACGCACGTGCTCGAAGTGATCGTACTGAATGCACTTAACTATGAGAGTTGAGGGTTGAGAGAGATTAAGTCCTAAGAGAGAATTTAAACATTCAATAGTAATTAAATCCTCATTAGCTTAGTCCATGCACTGCAAGGTTTATCCAAAAGTTCGTCTTATTTCTGTACACAAACGTGTTCTCAAGTACAATATTTGCTCGAATAAAGATTCCTTCATTTTGGGACTCCTACTGCGAGCACAAGGAAATTATTCTATCTCTGGAATGCTAAAAGTGCAAGAGTTTGGCTATGGTCTAGATCTAGATGGCGAAACAAGGGAAAGTCACCTCTTATTTGTAGAACTAGCGACGGACTGTGATATCGCGTATGCGATATTGCAGGGAAAGACGCGATATCGCGATAGATGCAATATCGCAACAGATGTGATATTGCATCCCATCATACCCCCATGACTGAATAAAAACTCATCCTCAAGTTCCTTACAAAATATTGGGGAGGTATGGGATTATTGACTCGAATGGAACTAATGGTGAATGGGATGACATGTGAACGGATCATCATTAAAAAACATGACAAAATTGGTGTTCATGACAACAAGAGTGAGCACTTTATACATTTGACATCAAGCCTTATTTGGCAGTTGAGAAAGAGAGAGAGAGAGAGAGAAGTTTTATTGCTACCAATGCCAAGATTGCACCATTTGTTGTCCATCCATAAGCGCACCATCAATCTCATTCATTGCATGACTGCTTCAGCACCAATCCATTCCAAGTGTTCCCTCCAGATCCAATCCATTGTTGTATGATTGCCATATGCACACACAGCATGATCTTATATTAGCAAGGGTAAATGAATCATAATGCAGTTGATAGCTTGCTTCAGTGAAAGGTCCATTGGCTAAGTTGTGGTATGGCTGATTGCGGATTTTGGAGATATGATATTGGTGACTACCGAAGGTGTAGGGGTTAGGAGAAAATTGAAAAAAATTGGGTCAAGACCCCCATGACTAAGAGTGAACCACTGGTAGTAATAGAATGGAGAAAGAAAAGGAATAAGAAAAGATTGAGAAAAAGAGACAACTATAACATTGATGAAATGGATGTCAAGATGGAAATGAACAAAACAAGGTTGATTGCAAATCCATTTAAGGGAAAGAAATTAACTGATGCACTAAAGAGGAATGCCAGTGGGTCCTCCCTAAAGCAGGCTCATGCCCTTAATGCCCTGACATTCCCACATTTAAAGAGTTTGTAGGCTTTGGAAATGTCATTGGAAAAAAAATTTAAATTCTTAACCACAAGAATTTACTAAAAATAAAACAATGCATCAACCAAAATATACACTAATGATACAACCGACAATGAGGTGAACAATGGAGAAAGAATGATGGAAAGAAGAGGATGGAATGGAATCTCAAGAACAAGGTGGTGTACAACCCCTTGTATATTTAATGATTAATGTGACTTAGTAGATCCCATCCCAGATCTGACCTCAAACAAATCACATCTAGTGACTTCGCATTAATGCATTCGGCCAATTCATCCTCCCAAAGTAACAAGAATTCCTTCTCCAAAGAGCCACCACCATTCGAACGAAACGAAAGATGAGAAGGTAGGAAGCGAGAAGGGCCTTAGTTAGAGGGAACATGTTGATTTTAGTTCCATAACCGGTGCTTGTAGCCTAGGTGATTATTTCATCTAAGGGGTGTTCTTTGAATTCCCACTGTTTTTTTTTTGTGTTTAGTGAGAACCACATCATGCAAAGACTTATTATTTTTATTTTTATTCACTCAGGTTCTCGATAATTGGGTAATGTTGAAATGGTAAGGAAACTCAAGAGGAAAACATCCAACCACCCAAGAGAATGGCCAACACAAATGCATCAAGTTCCCTTGAAGCCACACCCTTTTCAATCCTTGAGTCCTTCCTTAGTTTGAGAAATGCCCAGTCACCGATTCATTTATAGTTCTTATTATTTTGAAGAAATGGATTGTATAGTTCCAAGCCAAGAGAGACCATAGAAATTATAGATACACAGATGATGTGGACTCATTGCCTGTTATATGAAAAGAGCCATATCTTAGTATTAACATTATAACTTAAAGGTAAAAACCAAACATTAGCAATCAAGAGAATACAGTTCATACCATCTTTGGAGCACTTATTGCGTGAAAAACTTAACAAAATGGATAAACACACACACTCACACAAATAAAAGAAAAGGTATGAATGATGTTGCAAAACAAAAATAAGAAAAGTTAAAGAAATTTATAAAACAAAAAGGTGTAAAAAAAAATGTGCAAAACAAAAAATGTGTAAAAAAAAAACTTAAAAGAACTGAGGGCCTCAATTGATTAGCATAGGTGGCCATCTCCCCCATGACTGAATTGAAAGGGAGAGATCCAAAATAAGGAGCATGGTTGTCCGCTATCAAAGGTGTAATTTGCATTGGCTGTTCTTAGTTCATGGAAGGGTTTGGTTTGTTGCACATTGACTAGTAATCTTCTATTAGGGCTTTCAAGCTTGTATATTATCATGGCTCCCGAGGGAAAGGCCGTATGAATAATGTAGGATCCTTCCCACAATGTTTGAAATTTCATGCATTGTGGTACATGCATGGGGTTCCAGTAAAGGACCTTGTCTCTTGGTTGGTACTTAACCTTTCGAATTCTTAAGTCATGACGTTGCTTGTTATGTGCCTTGTGCAACTCATTTGACGACATAGCAACCAATCTATTCTCATCTAGCACATTTAGGGCTGCCAATATTTGTTTTTGTGCTAGGTCGAGGTCAAGGTGGAGGTCACACACCATGGATAGTGTACGGAGCTTAGTTTGTATTGGGAGCTTTGGAAGTTTTCTGTATATTAACTCATAGGGAGAGTAGCCTGTAGGGAGTTTCCAAGTGGAGTGGTACGCCTAGAGAGCATCATTCAGTTTCATGCTCCAATCTTGCCTAAATTTGCTAACTGTTCTTGTTAATATTCTTATAATCTCCCGATTAGTAACCTCGGCTTGGCCATTAGCTTGGGGATGATAAGGTGTGATCAATTTATGTTCAACCCCTAAGCATTGCATCAACTTGCAAAAGGTTGCACCCGTAAAGTGTGTTCCATTATCAGAGATGAGTGCACGCAGCACACCAAACCTATTTATGATTTGTTGTTGTACAAATTGTGAGGTCGTAGACGATGTGCAGTTTGTTATAGTAGCTGCTTCAGCCCATTTTGTTAAATAGTCAACAGCAACAATGATATAAGCTTTTCCATTGAACATTGGTGTAATGGGCCCCATAAAATCTATTCCCCAAATGTCGAAGGGTTCCAAAGGCTAAATCCATTGTTGCGGATCCTCCATCCTAGTAGTCATTCCACCATCATGTTGACAGCACTCATAGGATTGGACAAACTTATGGGCATCCCAAAATAGTGTTGGCCAGTAATATCCTGCAAGCAGGATCTTAATGGTCGTTCATCTCCCTGCATAGTGGTCCCTACCGGGGCCCTCATGAGCGTCTTGGAGAACTCTTAATTGATCCTCATCGGGCACACACCATCGAACCAACCCATCAAGATAGACTTTATAGAGTTTTCCATTGATTTCCATGAAGTACTTGGTTTTGTGAAGAAATTGTTGCTTGTTCCTAGAATCCAACACCTATGGTGTTTGTTGGAAAAGGAGATAGGTGAGAATGCTACTATACCAATTCGTGCTCATGGGTTGGTTATTCACTACATCAGCAAAGAGGGTTTCATCAAGAAAATGATCAGATATGGCATATTCATCCTCTTTGTTGTCCCAATGCAACCGAGATAAGTGATTTGCAACTATGTTCTCGGTGCCTTTTCGATCTACTATTGTTAGATCAAACTCCTGAAGGATTACCAACCAATGTATAATACGAGGGCTAACTATTGGCTTGTTCATGAGGAACCTAATTGCACTATGATCTGTATGAATGTACACATTGTTTCCTAACACATAGTGCCTAAATTTGTCCAGTGCAAAAACTATAGCCATTAACTCCTTTTCTGTAGTTGTGTAGTTGATTTGTGCACCGGCAATACTCTTACTCGCACAGTGGATGTAATAAGGGTGTTTTTGTTCATCTAACTATGTCAATATGGCTCCTAGGGCATAATTAGATGCGTCGGTCATTATATGGAATGGTCTGGACCAGTCAGGGGCTTGTAGAATAGGGGTTTCCATGAGCCTTTGTTTTAGAGTTTGGAATGCTCATTCAAATTCCCTAGTCCATTCGAATGGTGCATCCTTTTTCGTTAACTCTACCAACGGTTTGGCAATCTTGGAGAAGTTATCTCCTGTAGTAGCCAGTATGTCCAAGGAATGATCGAATATCTTTAAAAGTTTTTGGTTGTTGGGTGATTCCTTGGATGACCTTAACTTTTTCCGGGTCTACCTCTATTCCTGACTGTGAAATCTTATGCCCCAGTATTACGTCCTCTTGAACCATCAAATGGCTTTTCTACTAGTTGAGCTTTAGGTTGGTTTCAATGCATCATTTTAACACTTGCTCTAATCGGTCTAGGGCTTGATCAAAGCTTGTTCCATATGTGGAGAAGTCTTTCATAAAGACTTCTACTATGTTCCCTATTTGCTGTTGGAATATGCTTAGAACTAAACATTGAAACATGGCAGGAGCATTGCACAAGCCAAATGGCATTTTTTTATATTGGAATATTCCCCAAGGATTGGTGAACATTGTTTTGGCTTGGTCTTCTAGCGCGATCCGTATTTGGTTGTACCCACTGTAACCATCTAGAAAATTGTAGTAGTGATGCCCCGCTATGGTGTCTAAGACTTGGTCAACAAATGGCAACGGAAAGTGATCCTTGAATGTTGCCATGTTCAGTAGCCTAAAATATATACACACCCTCCATTTGCCTCCTTTTTTAGGCACTATGACTAGAGGACTAACCCATTCGCTATTTGCAATAGGGTATATGAACCCAACTTTAAGAAGTTACTCTATCTCTTCTTTTACTATCTGTTTCAATTTTGGGTTCAATTGCATCTATGGTTATTTTCGAGGCTTCATGGAGGGGTCCGTGTAAATCCTATGCTGGCATATCCTAGGATCTATTCCAGTTAATTTAGGGTATGACCAAGTAAAGGTTGTTGACCATTTACTTATCACCTTTAGCAATCTCTCTTTTTGCTTGGGAACAAGCTTTGCGTTGATGATTACCAGTTTTCCGTTTTCAAGGGTCATGTATTCCAAACTAATGGGCAATGGTTTTAAATCTAGGGGCTCTTATCTAAATTCCTCAAGAATCTCCAACTTCCCATAGTTAATGTTTTCAAGGTTAAGGGCTAGAAGTTGGCAACGAACTTGCTCTAGTGCGTCTATGCTTTCAATGTAAGCATTAGTTATCCCCTCAGTTAGTTCCATGCATGTTATCGAGTTGCACTCTTAATCAGCCATCGGCCACTGGGTGTCTTCCTGTCATGTGGCTGCTGCATATAGACACTTTTGTATATTGATTTCTTGTGCACACTGATTGCATGTAGGTAATGTTAAACTTCGCATAACCCATGATTTCTGCATGCAATGGCACCCTGTGTCATTGTATGTGATGCATGGAACTTTTTTCTTCTCGATCATTTTGAAAGTATTTTTCTTGGATATTTCCAGGGAAAGATCACGGATGCCTAGGCATGCATCTATCATACTTAGCCACGCTCTTCCCATTATTATTGGGAAGTACCCCTTGCTGTTAGTTACTTGTATCACTAGGAAATCTGCTAGATACGACCACCCACAAATAGTGGTAACGATGTCCTCCACTAGTCCCAAGGGGACAGTGATGGATTGGTCAGCCAGCTCAAGTTGAATGTTACTCTTCCTTAATGGAGGTAGGTTCCAGGCTTTGTACATCTCCTACGATATTAGGTTGACTCTGGAACCTGAGTCTAGAAGAGCTTTACAGGGGTCATTCCTAGTGACTTGGATATAAATTAGGGGACTTTCAAGGTCAGAGAATTTCTTGGGAAGGTGGCCCACCTTAATCTAGTCCGTGATGGTATGAGTTAACATAACCGTGTGCATTGAACTCAATTTTTTGATTGAAGAAGGTCCCGAAACTTTATTTGGTACGGAGGTATTTAGATGTTCAATCACTTGTGAGGGTGAGGGCTTAGTTGGAGTGTTGGTTTTGAAGAAAGGTATTTTTGGCATAATATTGTCAAAACCAACTGAGAATTGAGGATTGAAAGTCCTCGTGACGTTGGGCTATTATGGTTGAGTGGGAGATACTCTTTGCATTGTTGGAGTGGTTGGTGGTGGCTACCAGCGTAAGAGTTACGGATGGATTCGGAGGATAGTATACATGTGGAGTGTCTCTTCCAAGAGAGGGAGTCCTAAAATACTCCTGAACTTGGTGGTGACATCGTGGGGTTACGTGACCCATAGAGTCACTTGGAGAAACCGGCTACTGCACATAATAGCCATATGGATCTGGTTGCTGGTAAGGGTATTGTTGCCTAGGCAGTGGCATCCCCCATGACTGTGGGTATTGCCATTGCTGGTGTTGCTCCATAGGTTGTGGCATAATTCCACTTAGATAATACGTTAATGGTTGGTGGAATTGCCTTGGGTTACCTTGGGGATAAGGTAACCTTCAGGGTGCTTGTCGTTTGTTAAGTCTTGGGTTGAGTGCATACACCCCAGACTCTTGCAGATGTGAGATTATTAGGCAACATCCCTTAGGATGGTTATATTGGCAGATCTCACATCCACTGTCATTGTTCATATCAGAATCCACAACCTCATCGGCGATAGTTATTTTTCCCTTACCCTTGTTACGTGCATGGTCTAAATCTCTCCTCTTTTTCTTATCATGGTCACTACTTCGCTCCTTAGACTCCTCTACGATTTTTAAAACGGTTTCAAACCTACTGTCTAAGCAGTCCCACATTTGATCTACCTTAGCCAACACTTTGGTTGTTAACTTTTGAAGCGGCAAGGTTTTTCTATTCACCAACTCTTCAAGTGGTGGCTCATCCCCTTCCTCATAGAATATTACTCCCTTCTTTCGGAGGGAAGGGTCGCGGTTATACTCTTCTATGCTTTCTCTTTTCCATAGCTCTCCTTCTTCCTTAGCTAGTTGCTCCAAAAATTTATGAACTTCATGGGATCTAAGTTCAGATAATCTCCCTTGGGCATATGTCCCAAGGGATCTCCTGGTTTCATGTCTTAGCCCATCTACGAGATGGTGTAGTTGATCCCGTTGTGTGTAACCATGGCCTGGGAAACGATGTAGCAGTGCATAATATTGGCCCATGGAAGCATCCAAGGGTTTGTGATTACCCTGCTTCCATCCTTGGATCTGTTTCTGCAAGTTGGACACTCTGGAGTACGTTTGATATTTATTGTTGAATAGTTCTAGCATCGTGCTCCATCTCCTAATGGTTTCCAGTTCTAAGGACTGGTACTAGCTTTCGGCTTCTTTTATGAGTGTCCTTGGGAAAAACTTTTATTTTTGGCACTCATTTTCAATATTCTGCAAAGCATAGGCATCGTGAAATGCCTGTAAGTGGTTCTGCGGATCAGCGTTGTATCCCCCCTCAAATCGTGGGATATTATTCATGTCTAGTCTCTTGATTCGGCTATCTTTTTGGTGCCTTGTAGGTATTCTAATGGCCTTCGTAATGTCTAACATACTCTGGGTTGCTAGTAGGGGTTCTTCATTGTCATTTCTCTTATGGCGTCTATGATGCCTACGCAGTTCCCTACTTTTCCTTCTTCCATGCCTTGATTCTCTCGAATGCTCTCATCCTCTCTCTTGACTCTCTCGTCGAGGGTTCTCACTATGCTTACCCTTATCCTCACGGTTGGGCTTTTTGTGACTGCGTCCTGATGTGGAAGGAGAGGGTGAGTGATGTGATGAAGGGGAAGAGGAAGGAGAACCATCGCCATGACGATGTTTCCTACCTTCTCTTTGGTGGCTACGGCCCCGATCATGATGACGATCAGACTGCCTATCCTTATCATTTGTTTATGTTCCCTCATTGAACACTTGGTGTTCGTGGGCATCAGAACCAGGGTCATGTATCGTGGAGTGAAGATTCTGATACACCACCTCCTCACTATCGTTAGGAGGGGGAACATCATTTTGTGGAGAAATTATTGAGATAGGTTCACCACCCTTAATTTCTCTTATGACAGACGAAGCATTGCGAGGTCCTTTTCCCTTTAATGATGTGTGATAACTATCCTACTGTGAGTCCCTTAGATGTTACGCCACTGTGGGATGGTAATCCCTTGTGTCGTAATCACATGCAATGTATTCAGCGTATAGTTTCGTCATTACTATCCGTGCAAGAGCACGAAGGAGCATGTTAGGGACTGCAAGATCTGGGGGTAACACTATGTTACCTTGTAGGTATCTTTAATGCAGTTGTTCCTCTTGGTGAAGGATAAAGGTAAAATCGAGTAGATACTCATCGTGATAGTATATAGCACTCGATACTGTTGAGGAACTGGCGGTTCTTGGTTATGTATGTTGTGCTGCCAACTGTCTCTTGTGTGATCCCTAGGTGGTAAAGTGATTTTATGAGAAGAAGAAGACATTGTTATCTTGTCGGTGTGCTATTGACCGTTGTTTAAATTTTCTTTTGGTTAACCCTAAGGGTTCGTTTAAGCTTCTCAAAGATGTGGATGATTTCCTATGTTCTACTTAGTGCACAAAAAACTCAGTCCCTGGAAACGACGCCAATGATGAGTGATGAGGTACCCCTACACTCAACCAGAAGAATACGAGCATTACACACGTGATCCGATCGAACTCCACAGACTAAGTGCCTACACACCTTATGGAACACCTAAGGCTAATTAGTCATTGTCTTCCCAAGCTTACTTGTATTTGTCACGGTTGTATGGTTAAGTAAGCTTGAGGCATGTGATTTTTATATCTTTTATATTTTTATCGCCTATGCTAAGAGAGGAAAGGGTGAAGAGACTAAGTAACTAACTTTAACTAACTAAGCCTTAATTAACCTAGCATCAGTATACGTTCCCACTTGCTGTTTCACACCTTGAACCTATGAAACGCTACTGGGATTACCAAACGCTATTCGTTACTGGGATTACCAAACACTATTTGCTATTAATGGGGTAGGTGATTAACAACTGGGACCAAAGGATGTGCAAGTGAGTCCTCCTCATAGCAAGCTTCAGCCTTGTGTGCCCTTGCACATCGTCAGCATAGGAGTTCATGGGTCCCATAGTTAATTAATGACAATCAAAAGTTAATAATCACACCCACAAGAACCAATTGAAGGATTTATGAGTGCTAGAAAACCAAGATAAATGATCAAAACATAAAATGGGCAGTGAGGTGAATAACAGAGAGAAATTGAGGAAGGGAATGGAATAGGTGAAATGGAATTCTGAATCATGGTCACATGAAATCCCTTGTGAAGTTTGTGATTAAGTGACTCGGTAGGATCCAACCTCAATCTAGACTAAAACCAACAATGTTCAGTGACTTCACATCAACATTCTAAGACTAGTTCGTCCCTTGAAACATGAGAGTGCTATCAAAAAACAACCACCATTCCAAAATGGATGAGACATAGGAAGTGAGAAAGGGATTGAGTGAGAGGGGACAAGATAAGTCCCATCCCTAGTGCTTGTGGACCTTTATAGTTGGTCTAAGGGGTGTGCTTTGAATTCCTAGGTTGGTTTTTTTCTTCCTTTTTTTAATTTCTTTTTTTTTGACTAGGAACCACACCATGCAAAGACCTAAGCATTTGCACATTGATTTTGTCCAAGGGATGTGCTTTGAATCCTCATCGTTTGTTGTTGTTGTTTTTCTCTATTTTTGTTTTTGAATGATGAGGACCACACCATGTGAGGATGGATTGCTATTTAGCTTCCTATATGAAGGGATATGGAATGGTAAGAAGTCCATGAGAACATGTTCGCATACAAGGGAACAGAGAAGTACAAAGAATGCTACATTTCCTTGAAATCACATCCTGTTCAACCTGTTGGATGCTTCTCAAGTGGGGAACCTACACAAGCCATAAATTAATTAAAGTTGTGTTGAATGAAAGAGGGATTGCATGTTTCCACAATAGGGAAAACCATAGAGTGTGTGGATGGATGGATGACGTGGGCTCACTGCTTGTTAAATGAAGTGAAAGTATAACTTAGCTTCTTGAAACCAAAATGCTAAGGTGAGAACTTAGATATAGTAGACAACCCATCATAAGCATGTCCCTGTTGGGTGCAACCATGTCACCATTGCATCTTGTGGCAATAAGACAACTTTATTAGTGAGAATAAATAGAGGGAAATAACTAACATAAAACAAAACAGAATGACAAAAGAGAAAGAGTAGGTAAGAAATGTCAAACGTACAAACGATGGTGTAAAACAAAATTTGTAAAACAAAAAAAAATAAAGAAAAGACCTAAGAGGCCAGGATAATTATTTTAGTATGGATAGCAATCTCACCCATGACTAAGCTTGGAGGAGGAGATTCGAAAGATGGAATGTGGCTGACCATTCAATGAAGGATCATGAGCCACCGTATGACATGGGGGCTCATCGTTGGTTTTTTCATAAGGAACCAGATGGCACTGTGGTTCGTATGCACAAACACCTTGTATATGAGCACATAGTGTTGAAACTTTTCCAAGGTAAACACCACTGCCATTAATTCCTTTTCGGTAGTGGTGTAATTTAGCTGAGTACCCACAATACTTTAGCCTGCACAATGGATGTAATATGGGCATTTCTGGTCATCCAACTATGTGAGCATGACTCCCAATGCATAGTTAGACGCATTCATCATGATGTGGAATGGTTTGGGCCAATCAGGAGCTCATAGAATTGGAGTCTCTACAAGTTTTTGCTTCATCGTTTGAAATGTAGATTCACATTCCCAGTTCAGATAAACAAGGTGTCTTTCTTGGTTAGCTTCACCAATGGCTTGGCGATCTTTGAAAAATTCTCGATGAAGCACCAATAGTAATCAGTGTGTCCAAGGAATGATTGGACATCCCTTACAGTGCCTGGCTAACTGGTAATTCCTTGGATAACCTTGATTTTCTCAAGATCCACCCCGATCCCTTGTTGTGAGATTTGGTGTCCCAAAAAAATGCCTTCTTGGACCATGAGATGGCTCTTTTGCCAATTGAGCCGTAAGTTAGTTTCTACACATTTCTTCAAAAGTTTCTCAAAGTGGTCCAAGGCTTACTCGAATGTTGCCCATAGGTGGAGAAGTCATCCATAAAAACTTCTACACCATTGCCAATTTTCCACTGGAAGATGTTGAGAACAAGGCATTGGAAGGTTGCGGGCACGTTACACAGGTCAAAGGGAATTTTCCTATATGCGAAAGTTCCCTAAGGACTCGTAAACGTTGTCTTGGCCTGGTCCTCTAGCACAATCTAGATTTGGTTATCACCACTGTAACCATCTAGGAAGTTGTAGTAATAATGCCTTGCAATGGTATCCAACACTTGGTTCACAAATGGGAGTGGAAAAGGATCCTTAAAGGTTGCCATATTTAGTAATCAAAAATCAATATAGACCCTCCATTTACCATCCTTTTTTGGCACAATAACGAGTGGGCTAACCCAATCGCTATCTGCAATGGGGTAGATGAATCTCGCCTTCAGCAATTGCTCAATTTCATCCTTGACAATCTGTTTTAGTTTGGGATTCAATTGTCTTTGCGACTATCATTGTGGCTTCATGGAGGGATCGATATAGATTCGATGTTGGCATACCTTAGGATCAATCCCTGTTAACATAGGATATGACCATGCGAAGGTAGTCAACCACTTGTTCACCATCCTTAGCAACTTCTCCTTTTTCTCAAGAGCAAGAGTGGCATTGATTATTACTGACTTACCATTTTGTAAGAATGCATATTTTAGGTTGACCGGTAAGGGCTTTAGTTCAAGGGGCTCCTGTTTAAAGCTTTCAGGGATTTTCAGCTTTCCCTAATCGGTAGGATAATCCAAACACCTAAGGTTAATCAAAATGCCACACCTATTCCTAGGGTTAATCAAAAGGCCATCTTAGATCAAACAAAATGTACGTGTCACTGTCATAGCCAAGCCATTATGAGAAGGTATCTTATTTTCATTTTGGGAAAACACACACACATTTTAATTTGTGGTTATGTTGTGATTGCAGATGGAACCAAAACCAAGACGTCTGAGGGAGGAAGGACCATCACAACCTCGGGAGAAGAAACCTAGAACCAGAGGGGGACAAGGCACACAACCTTAGGAGCATGCAGAGGGCTCACATGCAACTGGCCTTTTCTGTGAGGAACCTAATGTAGAATCTGTTCATCAAATCCTTGAAGAAGAGATCCCCACAGAATAGTCACGCGAGGATGAGACTCCAGCAAGAGTGACAAGGCTTGAGGTCATCTTGACCAAGGCCTGCCTTGATGCTATCAAGCTAAAAGAGCTACAACAAATGGTCCTTCAAGAGTTAAACTTCGAATCATTCCTAGAAAGTGCACTAGAGGAAGTCAAAATCTAGCTGCAGAATTCTCCCATGTGGTCAATCATCATGTCTTGTGGTGAGTGGTACTTGGGGGAAACTTATCTTTTCTGGACAAATTAGTGGCTGGGGTTGTAGGTAAGAATCAAAGATATTCATGTATCTTACTCTACAGAGGCAATTGCGCAAGCCCTTGGGTTGCTTGAGACCGAGGTTGATGTTGCAGAAATGTCCAAACAAGTAGACCTCGAAGTGAAAGCAGAGTGGACCAGGCGATGTTATGGGGTGAATCGCAAAGATTTTGGCAGATTGACCACCACAGAACAGGTCTACTCAAAAATTACGTCTTACCACTTAAACCCAACGGTAAGACCTGGCAAAGTCATCACTTTCTTCGTTTGCGCGTGTGCCACCTTAAGTGGGAAATTTCCCATCAACCTTCCATAGTTACTCTTCCTAGAAATTGAAAAATGGTTCATAGAGAATGAACGTGGAAGGCAAGCTTTACCCTTTCCCTACCTGATTAAAAAATTATGCAAACGGGCAGCGATAGCTTGATATGCCAATGACAAACTCCATCATGCCCCAATTACCTCATGGTGTGAGATGATGAAAGACAAAACACCCGCCACAATAAGAATGGAGGAAGAGCAGCCACCACCTCCACCATCCACACAAGTAGTAGGGTTAGACTCGTGCATGATTGCAGAACACATACGCGAGATCTGATAGTCACTCCTGTGTCAATAGGAGCAACAGGGAGGAATCAGCGGTGGTGGAGACCCTTCAGTGTATTGCCCTACCTTAAGCCATCTAGAGAAAGTGGCTCGATCTATGAGCTTGTTGGAGAGGGCAGGGCCGATGCTTTCGGCCATGTGGACACAAGTGCTCGTGGGAGCAGACCTTAACACATGGGAAGTAATTGTGTTGATGACTCAACAATTGTTCCTAGAAATTTCAAGGAATGCTGCTACCTTCTCGGTGTGCTTAGAGGAGGGTGAAGGGGTAACTGTCCTAGTAATGCAGCACCAAGGATAGGAAGTCATGACAGATGTAGTCGCTGATATAATTTCAATGGCTTTGAATGCACCTGTAACACCTGTACTAGACATACATGGGCTCAAAGATGTGTAGACGTCTGCAGGGACTCAGAGTGATAGACTCGGTGTAGCACAACATGAAGAATTGTTGGACCAACTAGTGGGAACTAGGCAATCACTTCCGGATGTCTTTGACCTTTCAGACAACATCACTGCAACCTAATTAGAGTTGCTCTCAGAAAAGGGTAAGTGCCTCATCATAGAGGGGCAACTTGAAGCAGCTTAGGTAGACAACGAACGCTTGGCTACAGAGGTTGCTCAATTGAGAGCCCAACTAGCTGACCCAGCTATACTTAACCATGACCTCACCAAAGATGAAGCTTTTCAATAGCTTCAAACTAAGTTTCAAATGGTTGAGTATGAGTGAGAGTCAGCGATCTTCGACAAGTCCTTAGTGGAAGCCTGTTCTTATTATTTAAACAAGGACTTAATAGAGGTTTGCCAAGAAAATGTTGGGTTGATTGCTAAAGTTCATCACCTGCACAATGTTGGTCTCAAAAATCAACACATGAAGGATTTTATCCGCCAATAGCAGAAGGAGCTAGCTAGGGTAAACACCAATGTAAGGAGATTGGCTACTGAGAATCGTAATCTGTCAATGGAGGAAGTCCAAGCCTTGCGATAGAAGATAGCTATTGAGATCGCTGCTTGGAAGAATGAGGCCCTCAAATTTGACCAGGTAAAAAACCACTATAGGGACCAAGTGGGATTGCAAAAAGAAATTAATGAAAAAGAAAAGCAAGTCACAAAGGCTAAGATGAATCAAGCTCTCCAACAACTCAAGAAAGGAGGCAAGGTATGGCAACTCATATTTGATGGGTTAAACACTTACAACCAGGTTGAGATTCATCTCAAGGAGCTGCAGATTGAAGAAATGACGGAATACATGGAACTAGCCAACCTCCGTTATGCAAACCTAGCCATGCTCACAGCTAGGAGGCCATGGATAGACCTTGAGAAGTAGGTGACCACCTCGTATTTGTTATACAAGGGTGAGTTCAAGGCATATAAGGAGACAAAGCAAAAGTTGGAAATCACAAATGTAGAACTCGAAGTTCTTCGCACTCGCTTTGAAGGGTAGCACTATGTGTTGGCACATTTTGGCCATTTAATGGAGCAGGCTTTGTTAGGTTGTGAAGCTAATCATATAACTAACGTTCACCCTGATTTAAACATTGCCAATATTTTATTGGATGAAGATTCTTCAGAGGTGTTGGCTATTTCAGTGCCAAAGAAGCATTCACTGGATCTACAAACATGTATTGATGTACAAGTCAAGAAGTGGTTTTAGTTGACCTCCATAAGGTATGGAAGGGTAATGAATGTAAGGCAACTTGTAGAAGAAACTAAATAATGCCTTGGAATTGAGAGTTATATTGTTTGGGCTATGAAATGCCCCTGAAAGCCAGGTACATTCAAGGTCATCTGCCCCTGGCAAAAGCATCTGGAATAGCCCATCATGAGAAGGCAACATGTTTCACTTATAGCGTATGGTTTAGGAGAGAGATTTCAGTGGGAATCTTGCCAAGCAATTTGTTGTCTCAAAGACCATGATCCTGTAGAGACTTCAAATTTGCAATCTAAGAAGGGATGCTGCAGCTCAACGTATTATCATCTAATTGAAGCCGATAGAGAGAAGACAGATTTCCTAAGCTTGTAGAGATGCTTCCAGTTATGAAGTTGGAAAACACATCCATGTCATGCATATTTGGCCAAAATCTCACCAAATTGACTGGTAAAGTTCTAGTTAACATGTTCTGGTAAAGACGTAGTTCCTGTAAGACAGAGCACAAGCCTTGAAAGATGGTAAATTATTTATGGATGAAGGAAAAGGTAAATAAATTATTTGCCTTAAAAAGGTGACATTAATGGATGAACCAAAGAGTGAGAGCTGTGCACGCCTGGGTACTTCCGAAACACCGAACAGCGGACCGAATATGGCATTGCTACCATTTTCACGGTTGGTGAACTTTAAAACGAAATTCTGGAACTGTGCCTATGTCAGCAATTTACCGATTAAATTAAACACGCTTGATTAACTGATCCAATAAGTGAAGACTTCAAAGAAACATTTTGGAGAAATCCTCGTCTACTGTTCTTCATTACCTTCTGCACAAAATCGTGGTCTCTTCTTCATCTCCATTGATGGTTAAAAAGTAGTTTTCAGAGACCCAAAAAAATGGGTTACCAGGGGCGGTGGATCACAGCAAAATATCTGGCAGACGATCCAATTCTACATTGCTGTGTTGTTAGTTGGGCACATTGTTTTATCATCATCTTCTTCATCAGGAGTATCAGCGACGTCTACAAATCCTAAACCCACACAAAAACTCTGTCTACAGAAGTGGTAAAAACCGTGACCTGGTCTTTGCCAATTTCAACGAAGTACGGCTACGTCTGCGTCTGTGCGTTGGAAGCGATGGTTTAGGGCAAGCTTGCGGCCGAGGGCGTAGCTACCGTGCTTACGATGACGGAAAATGAGAATGAACAGTTGCAGCAGTAGTAGCACGGTGATCATCGGCAGCACACATTGTATCCTCTGGCTTTGTTGCTATCGATCACTGCAAATTCAACATCAATCAAAGTTAATTGGGGCCTTGCAAGTGGATAGCGGGAAGAAGGCAGCCAATCACAACTAAAGCAAACAAGTACAGTTTTGGTTTGACGACAAAAGGAGACTAATTTTTCAAATACATATATATAATGATTTAAGAAAAAGGAGAAGGATTTATGGACATTTCCGACTATAGCTTTTATTTATATAATTGTAACTATATGTGAAAGTTGTAACTTCCTAGCCTTAATCCATGATGTTTGTAACCATTAAAATGGCCACTTGTCAACTAAATGGGCTACTTCTCAACCACCAAGGACACTTGTCATCTACAACCTCTTTATCTCCACAATGGCCACTTGTCAACTAAATGGGACACGTGTCAACTGTAACTTGTTTCTCTCCATGGTGAACACTTAGCAACTGCATGAAGACACTTGGCAATGGAATAGGACACTTGTCCATTGTAGCTTTTTTGTCTCTATGGTGGTTAAAACCACCTAAGATATTTTGTAACTTCCTTACCTACCTTTGAACCCTATAAAAAGGCTTCAGGGGTCAAGGAGGAAGGATCATCATCATCACATTGGGTCTCACACATCGCACTTGGGATCTTGGAAGATTTGTAAGATGGCTTGCTAGAGTAAAGATTTCAGCCTCTTTGTCATGGTCCTGTGAGTTATG